>JAGFPH010001187.1:158161-178221 GCA_018207615.1 Philaenus spumarius
GAATTGTCAACGAATACGGCACGAAATTGATCGAAACTCGTTACTCGGGGGGTTTTTAGTGTCGCTGAACACGATTATAATATCGACGATGTTCCCTGGAGAACCTGGGGTCCAAGGCGATTGATATCCACGTCGTCTCCTGGAATTTCAATATCAGGATCATTATTTAATGAAAGGACACAATAATTTTTTAAAGAATTTTCAAAATATTATGGATTTCAAATTAACCTTTGCAATTACCGGAAAAATTCGGTGAGTTCTTTGAGATTCCAAAAGGACATCGTTGATATTATATTCGTGTTGAACGACCCCAAAAACCCCCGAGTATCAAAACTGGGCACTTTTCTGTCATTATTGACAAAGTTATAATTTTTCTAATATACCGATGCAATATTGATTTCTCATCGATCGCACGGGTTCACAAATTTTAGTGGTGGTTTTCTGAATCGAATGCAAACTAAAGCAGTTATATCGATCCGTCTTACTGCTAAAATTATCGTACGTTTGGCCTATTTTTGAGCTTTATTTCTTCGCCTATTGCATTAATTTTCAACATTTAATCCTATTTCATTCTTCGTTAGTCTTAGCAAAAGCTGAGTACGAGTAGACAATACGTAAGAGGTATAGCAGAGCCTTTAATTAGCATATTGCAGTAGTTTCCGTTTAGCTATAAAAACACATTGCTTTTTAGAGTTACAAGAACCGTTCTAGGACAAAGTCAGAATTTCCAACGATTTCGCCCGAGCGAATCACGTCCCGGACATAAAACAATTTTACGATTGTATTCCTTGGGGAACTCTTCCCAGTAGAATTTAAGGCACCCGATTATTTCTCGGGTTTCAGCAGACAACGGGGCTTTAGGGTTTAATGGGATCGGGGGAGAGTATAAATTTGGACGAAAGATAAACTCAAGTCCGCCCTATTATAGCGAAACGATCTGACGGGTGGTATGTGCCAACAATTTTCTTTTTAACAAGGTCAAATTATATTTCAATATTTATTAAGCAACGTCATTCAGGAACCTAAATCTAAGATCCTTTAGGCACTGTTCATGTTGGATATACTGTACCTTATATAATATCAGCTGTTGATTTCATAGTAACAAATTGTTGTTTAACCAAACCCATATTTGTTACAACTTCTTTCTACATATTTAAAAAAATCCTGCTTTTTATTCAGTCACTTCCTAAAGTTAATACTTAACCGATTTTGATGATTCCTTTTTTATTTAAAAGATAATTTCAAGTTCTAAGTCACTGTGAAGCTAAATATTTTATTTACACTTTTATTTTGGTTTCATTCCTAGTTCTAAAATCGCTTCAGTATGCTACAACTAAATTAATAGGAAATAATTGGTTCTAAACAGCTGATTGAGTTTCAAATAAATGACTTATTTACTTTACTCAACTGTCAACAGATGATTTAGGTCATGTTATTGTTCATGTGTTTTAGGTCTGATTTGTTGCAGTGTAATTTGTTTTTTTTTTAGGCTTTTTATTTTTGTCATCCCTGATAATAAATTTAAGTAATATTGTTAAGATACGTGGAGATAGTAATTGAATTGAGAATTTGAAAACTTTTAATAATTTAAAAAGGTGAAACACAAGTTTAACTTTGTTGCTTTACATCAAATTGGTTGAATTTCGACCAATGGAGATACTCGTCTCATTTTAAGTACTGTTTTCAATGTTTTTTTAGTTTTATACTTTTTGAAGTTAGTTGTATACATCTTCTTTTATTTTCATGAAAAGTTAATAATAATCGGCTGATAATGAACATACTGTTATCAACTTCATTTTCCTGAGTGTTCCGTAACAAAAGTTTGTCCATAACGTGATTCACCTACAGAAAAAAATGAAAACCCATGCCTCATTCAGACAAAAGTTTGTATAAAAAGTTCCAAAATTTGGTATCGATACCTCTACGGAATTGAACCAACCTTCAGAGCAGACTCCGTTACTACACGAGCAAATCTCCTTATATCGTGGATGCTCTAAAGACGAGTCGGTTGGCTGAATGTAAAGGCAGGGCCAGAACATCGGTATACCACCAACAGTATCTAGCTCTAGGCCTAAACAACTGCAGTTATTTGGCTGATGAAATATACATTATCACTATAAAGGCTGAATCTGCTTGGCCTAAACTACAAGCCGTGTTTACGGAACATAATTTCACTTGCAATCTACTAGAGGATGAGACTGTTTTGTTGTCAAATCCCTATATTGATGCATACTAGGAGGGGTTGGTTAGGGAAATCTGAAATAGAGAGGAGCTTAGAGTCTCATAAATGGGAAGGATTGGCGTGCACTCGGGAATTAAAAAAGAAATAAGCATGGACTGTCAGGCTGGAACTAATAAAACAGTTTTTACCTATTAAAAAAAAACTAGATGGCTCCATTTTATTACGTTCATATTATGGAAAAAAAATTTGTATTATGTAAAGATAAGGTATATTTTACACTAATTAATTTCATGTTATCTTCTATTTTATTAAGAATTTGTTTGTTATATTAATTTTGTAACTATTATTATCATGTCTTAAAAAATCGTTATTTTCATTTCATTCGTTATCATTTTTATTTGTTTGAGGTTATTAGTGAAATTCCATAGAAAAGATGAGCTATTGCAGTGACTCTTACGGTGAGACCTAAGGTCGGGAGCAGTCAATGAGCATTGATCATAATCCCCAAAACTCTTTCGCAACATTTGTTATTGTTTATATTTATATGTGTGTTCGGATTTGGTTTTTTGGTCGCTCGTACTGGTTAATTTGCCACAAAATCCAACAACAAGAATCACGTTTCTTAACAGGCGGTAAACATTTTTTTGATATTGTTCTTACTAAAATAAAACGATTGGTGTTCTATCTAAATAAATAAATATATGATATTATTTAGCACATTTTGCTTTTTTACACGACCTTATAGCCCGTCTATAGCTTGTCATGTCGATCAAATGGCTTAACAAATATTTGTTTTTAATAGCGCAAAAATAGCAGATTTTGGTAATGTATGTTTCTACACTAGGTATGTGTTTACACACTCAAACAGACTCTGAGAAAACTCGATGAAACAAGACAGACATTTCACACTGTTAGAGAAGCGAAGCAGCCCATGGGATCCAAGGTTTTACAATATTGCAATAACTTTAATTAAGTCATTGCCGCATTGAAATTGAAAGCATTTTCCATATGTATAATTAAAAAACATAAATATTAAAAATAATAATACGTGCAGAAAACTATTCAGTGCTAACGTAAAAGTTTCCAAATTCTACTACAGTACAGGAGGCAGCTAGTCAGCGCCTTCGTGATTAGACCAATTTCTCAAATAGTTGAAACAATAAAACGTATAAGCTTAATTTTGAAAATTCGCTCAACTCACGTCAGCGGTTCAGCTGCACGATCGAGTTATTTTCTTTTCTTATTATTTGGCATTATTTGTTATTGAAATAACACAAACTGGCGGACAGACCAACAGAATGCGTCTAAAGGTGTATGTTTCTATACATATGTTTTTTCTTCTCGTGTCAGCAATCCCCTCTTGCAAGTTTCCCATTTCATACATTATTCTGCAGAACTGCATACAAGTAAAACCTGTTAAGAGAAGACATTCTCCGCCCGAGGCTGTAAAGAAGTTAAAACAAAAAGTAGCCCAACAACATCCCCCCCCTCAAGTTGATGTCCTTGATCTTTCAAAGGCAAACCCTAAAACCCAAATTAAATCTCGCGTTATGTTTGATAATTTATAAATAACGATTGCAAGGTTCGCTGTATTACCTTGGAATTAATTTTGCTTTTGTACGTTTGTTTCCATCGCTTTTATAGTAAACCAAATATTGTTTAAACAATGGAGTTTAAATTGTTTTTGCCTTAGCCGATCTCCTTGGTGTTTAGCCAGTAAAGATAAAACAAAAGGGTGGGAGTTTGCCCCGCATTCCAAGGGTTCCGCCATTCCAAAAGATATAGATTTCAAAAAAGTAAGGCGCTGCTAAAATTATAACACTCAGAATTAACATAGTTTGAAACACTCTTCACGGGTTTATTGAGGTTAAAACTTAAGACATTTCTTGTTCAGCAGGAATTTTACTAGGTGAGGAGTACTTTAAGTTTTAAATGCTCTATATACTTTTAGCATGTTTATTTTTACTATGTTAACCAAATATTGTTTTTGCCTTAGCCGATCTCCTTGGTGTTTAGCCAGTAAAGATAAAACAAAAGGGTGGGAGTTTGCCTCGCACTCCAAGGGTTCCGCCATTCCAAAAATGTAGATTTCAAAAAAGTAAGGCGCTGCTAAAATTATAACACTCAGAATTAACATAGTTTGAAACACTCTTCACGGGTTTATTGAGGTAAAAACGTAAGACATTTCTTGTTCAGCAGGAATTTTACTAGGTGGAGGAGTACTTTAAGTTTTAAATGTTTTATATACTTTTAGCATGTTTATTTGTACTATGTTAAAATTTAAATTTGTATACTCTGAGGCAGAAAAGCGGTTCAATGTTGCACATCCTGATAGACCTGTGACAAGGAACTTTAGTGAATAAGTTCCGAGTAACTGGATCCATCTCAGATGCTCCACGCTCAGGTTGACATACACGAAAACAAAAAGTTTGAAGCAGTTGCACAATTTGTTGACCGCAGAAGCCCACCAGATCAGAAGAAAATCATTGTGACGTTTCCCAAATGTCTGTGGTACGTTTACTAAAGAAAAATAAATTTCATCCTTATAAAATTCATCTCGTTCATGAGTTGAATGAAGATGATCCAGACCGTCGTCTAAGCACTAATTTCTGCTCATCCATTGTTTATTCATAACACTGTGTTCAGTGATGAAAGCAGTTGGGGTTGTAAACAAACACAACTGCAGGTACTGGGATACAGTAAACCCCATGTTATCCGAGAATCCAGCACCCGAAACTCAGAAAAATTAAACGTGTGGGCCGGGATTTTAGGGAATGACATTATAGGATCATTCTTTATTAATGGGATCCTAAATGGAGAAATCTATTTGCAAATGTTACGGGAATTAATTTTCCGAGCAATAACTAATGTTATTAGGGAAAATCCACATGAATTTGACGAAGACAATGTCCACTTCCAGCAGGATTTCACCATGACGTACGAGATTTTCTAGGAACGCCTGGATTGATAGGCGTGGCCTGATAGAATGGCCCGCGCGGTCTCCAGACCTTGCTCCAAATTACTTTTTTCTGTGGGGTCACATTAAATGCATAATTTATAAGACACCAGTCGAAAATGTTGAAAAATTAAGGAACAGAATTGTTGAGGCCTGCAACAACATACCACTTCAGACTTTCCAAAACGTGAGAGAAGAGTTCACCCTACGCTTGTCGCACTGCCAAATAGTAGGAGGGCTTCAGTTTGAACATCTGGTTTGACTTGGCAACATGACATTAATGATGTAAGTTATGACAGTCATTTTTCTAATTAGAATACCTAAGTAGTTAAAACTATCTTCAATAATTTAACATTAATAAACTAAAAAAAACCCTCTGTAATGGTAATATTGGCTACCATTTTGGATAGAGAAGAGATAGCGAACTCTAGTTTTCACCATTCGTTAAGTTTTTGTAAGCACTTCAAAATGAGAAGTCACTTGAAGGGGGTTTACATTTAAATATTTTGAGTTACCCAAAATGAAATTTCCTGCCAAGATTGCATGACCCCCCCCCCCCCCCCCCCCCAAAGGATCTCTCTGTATATTTACTTGGGGAAAAAATAGAGGGGGGGGGGGGATCCTGAGTTTTGATTCACCCAGTATATAAAAGAAGAAGTCATGACTGACTGATTATTACCAACGTAGTACAGATAAAACTATGATATCTAGATCCTTAAAGTTTTCAGTGTATCTTCATACCACTATGATATCCTATAACATAAACCAGCCGAATTGATTTAAAAGCTTAGCAACATAATTATAGATGTAGCCTATTCTGAATTCTGAACCAACACACGTTTGATGAACGCATTTACATTCATTACCATAGCAACCAACTTAGAAATTTAGAATAAGGTAATTATTCTTCATAAACAACCATTTTTTAGGTTAGGTTAACAAAATAAACACAAACATGAACAAAAAATAAATGAAAACGCTTACTGTATTATAATTAAAAAATCGATTATTTGGTTATATATTACAAATAAAACAGCTGATTTGGATCATAAGCTTCAAAATTTTAGGTTTGGCTTATACCGAACCAACTCACGTTTCTTGGAGGCATTTAGATTTATTCACATAGTATAACAAAATGGGCAAATTTATAATCAGGTAATCATTCTTCACAACCAACAGTTTTTTAGGTTAGGTTATAGAAAACAAAAACAACGAAATCATAATTCAAACACATATCACTATTAAAATTATGCCAACTTTATTCTTTACTAGGCTCATTTGACCAGATTGAAATACTGCTTTATCGTATCACATTTTGGCCATATTTTATATCTTGAAAATTGCCTGTTCCATACAAAAAATCTCTGTACTATTCAACTGTCATTAACGTGAAAATATCATAGTACAAAATAATCTGTTTGCCTTTGCTTCACCGCGAGGGTTGGTGAGCGACTAGCGACTTGTTGCCAGTGCTACTGTGTCAGTAGCGGATATTTGAAGCAATTCATCTTATTTCTAGCTCCGTGCTACATCAAATTGTTCTTCTAAATTCTGTATCCAGTTTTCCTAATCAGTGGCGTTACTAATTGCAGTAACTCATTAAATTTTGGTACGTACAATCTCATGACGCTACGTTATGATATGGGGTCATCGATTGCAAAGGTCTTTCAGCTGAATCTGCCTGCGTGTAGGAAATATATCAGTAGTATTGTTTGCAGAATGATGTCCTATATTTATTTTTTTAGATAAAATCTTAAAGAATGGTTACTTCCGATAGTTGGATCTTTTTGCTAGCGACTTATAAAACCACCATGTGTACCAAATCGGAGTAAAATGGAGTCGTTAGAGTGCAAACACATATACACATACACATTTGAATGGCATCCCAAAACGGATTCTGGGCACTATGATCGGTGCTCATTGATCACTCCCGACCTTAGGTCTCACCATGAGAGTCACTGCAATAGCTCATCTTTCCTTTGGAAACACGCTAATTATACTAAAATCATGGGTTTATAAAAAAATGCAATGAATAAATAGCAGAATTTTACAGGTTGCCGATTACACTTTAATGTACGAATAAAACAAATAGTTCCTAAGATCCC
The DNA here is from genome assembly GCA_018207615.1 of Philaenus spumarius. Lineage (NCBI taxonomy): Eukaryota > Metazoa > Arthropoda > Insecta > Hemiptera > Aphrophoridae > Philaenus > Philaenus spumarius. Next base: position 165,405 of record JAGFPH010001187.1, read on the forward strand.
AATGTGGTCAGCTTAAAATAATCACCAGGTATATTAAAATTTGAGGATAGAGTGAAGTTGTAGAGAGATTTGTGTTTGTTTAGTATTTATTTCTTGGAAAAGCTTGTTTTTTAACGTCGGAGCCGGGTAATTGAAGGACAAAGAGTTGTTGTGCAAGATTAGATGAATCAGCTTTATTCCCGTAATTTGTCCACACATCGCATGTTGTGGAATAATGGGTACTTATACATGCACAGCGACTAGATTGATCGATACCACACCTTGTTAACAAAATAAAGTGGTCTCTCTAAGGTCGAACAAATTTCCCATATGGGGTAAGGCATTTTTCGTGCTATTCGGTTGTAATAGTATGGCAAAAATCCGAATAATTCGATCACGCAGCTGAACCGCTGGCGTGATTTTAGCGAATTTCCAAAATTAAGTTTATATGTTTTAGGTTTTCAACCGACAATGTGTGCAATTGGTCTACTCGCGAAGGCTCTGAGTAGCTGTCAAGTGCAATGTACTGTAGTAGAATTTTTTGGAAACACTACATAATTTACGTCAGCATTGAAAAGTTTTCTGCAATAGGTCAATTTATGTTTATTGATAATACTTTTCAGTTCAATAAAACAATCTATTTATTCAAAAAAAATCCTGCTTTTTATTCACTCACTTCCTTAAGTTAATACTTAACCGATTTTGATGATTCCTTTTTTATTTAAAAGATAATTTCAAGTTATAAGTCACTGTGAAGCTTAATATTTTATTAACACTTTTATTGTGGTTACATTCCGAGTTTTAAAATTGCATCAGTATGCTACAACTGAATTAATAGGAAATAATTGGTTCTAAACAGCAAACAACCTGATTGAGTTTCAAATAAATAACTTATTTACTTTACTCAACTGTCAACAGATGATTTAGGTTATGTTGTTGTTGATGTGTCTTATGTCTGATTTGTTGCTGTGTATGTATGTTGGTGTGTAATTGACCTATGAAATTTTGTTCAGGCTTTTTATTTTTGTTTAACTTAAAATACAATTTATAATTATATGGTATATACTACTGATAGCCAAATTATAGCCTATAAACATGCTATAGAAGATTTACTTTGCAAATCAGAAAAAATGTAAAGTTTATCCTAATATTATAAAGGTAAAATTTTTTTGTATATATTTATGTAGGGTGTAATCTCTGAAACTACTGAACCAATCGAAACAAAAAGCTACACTATTCCTGAGTAACATAGGCTAGAATTCATATTGATCAAACATTTTTATTTCAATAATTGTAAAATTAGTAGGAAAAAATGCACAGGATGAACTTGGCGTTAAACCCATAGCGTCCCATAGCGTTAAACAGCTGTAATACTAATAAATAACATGAAAAACTAAAAAATGAAAATTGAAAGATGAAACTTATATCATTCAAAACTTACTGCTCCAAAGATGTGCACAAAAACATAAATTATGTGTGTATGGTGCCATTAAGGCAGGTAAAATGACACTGATTTAAAAACCCGAACCACAAAACAAGGAGCAAAAACTATAACTAAACAACTAAATTGTAAGTTAAGTTTAATACCTTACCCTTATGTACATTTCGATGACATGGTCATCATCCTCAGAGGGTTTTAACACTACTCCCCACAGAGTGGGTTTAAATCAGTGTGATTTTGTCGCCACAGTGCTCTTTTATTTGTTTAAAGGTAAAATGAATTAAACACAATTTTAGGTTAGGGCTGGACTGATAAAAAATACATATTTCTTGACTGTACAGTATTTACATTCATTACCATAGCAATCAATTGAATATAATCAGCTGTTTGCTAAAATATTTTCATTAACAGCTGATTTCAAATTATGAAACAATTAGTTTTGTATTGCTAACTTTTAAGGTTAGGTTTTCGTAAAAAATGAAAACAATCTGTGTTGAACGTAAAAATAACACACACTATACTAACGTTTTGGGTTATGTTTTGTTTAAATTAAGTGAATACCTGAGCCTTGCTGGTTCTTTTAACCTTTATAAAACAGCTTTATTTTACCTGCTGTTATAAAGTATACGAAATACTTTGATTTGAACATTTAACATTATTATTTAACCATCTAAGCTTTAGGGATATTATTAATCCTACAGCTTTATTATAAAGAAGACAAAACATAATATGTGGATAGAAGGTTCAAACGGGGTTGGCGTGCGGTTAGTGTCCCCTAGTAACTTATTAAAGTAATTGCAATTTTGGGAAACCTCGGATCATGACTCACAGTGTAAAAATACGCTTTGCGAGTCCGCACCTAGGAATATGAGCTGTTTCGCTTCCTTCTTAGCGGGAAAGCTCTTTTTCGAGCGGATCATGGTCTGCTTTGCTTCGCTCAAAGTGTGAAAACTCGCTTTGCGATGATTCACCTCAGCCTACGTCCTCGGAAAATGGGCTGCTTCGCTTCGCTCAAAGTGTGAAAACTCGCTTTGCGACGATGCTCCTCGGCCTACGTCCTCGGAAAATGGGCTGCTTCGCTTCGCTCAAAGTGTGAAAACTCGCTTTGCGAAAATGCTCCTCGGCCTATGTCCTCGGATAATGGGCTGCTTCGCTTCGCTCAAAGTGTGAAAACTCGCTTTGCGACGATGCTCCTCGGCCTACGTCCTCGGATAATGGGCTGCTTCGCTTCGCTCAAAGAGTGAAAACTCGCGTTGCGACGATGCTCCTCGGCCTACGTCCTCGGATAATGGGCTTCTTCGCTACGCTCAAAGTATGAAAACTCGCTTTGCGACGATGCTCCTCGGCCTATGTCTTCGGATACAAATTGTACCTGTAGATTATCCTAATTTTAATTAACTCACTAACATAAAAATGGCAGTGATCGGTCGCTAATTCTTTGGACTAGTTGTAAGCCCAGAATGTGGTTTGTTATTATAACAATACTAAGTGTGACCTTGTATTTCCTATACTGTATTATATTAGAAAGTAGTCAAATCATCAAACACGTAGCACCGCCACTTCATATCCTTAGAACAGCTAAGTACCACTACAGCCCAATAGTTGAAGTGGTCGTGAATAGTGACCTTGCAGTCACGGTCATCTTGACCGCTGTGTGAGTGGTCACGACCTAGCCTGAGTTGAAGTAAATACTGAAGAGTACTTTCTATAATAACAAATATACTCATTCATGGGTAAACTGTATGGTAGGCCACAGCCCTACAGTTTTAACTTGACCTAAGAACCTGCTTGAAACAAGTTATCTTACTATTTTCTTCAATGGTTCAATCACCGTTGTAAGCGTTTTCAAAGAACCCTATTACTGAAGTTACCATAGTGTTTTTTAAAAATTTCTACCCAGGTTTTCGCCTCTAAATCCCAAAACATTTAACTCAAAAGTTTCTCTCCATTATATAAAATAATGACTGTCGTTCACGAAAAAACTGACACTACTGCGCATGCGTTAGGGTCCAGGTCGTTGCTACCCCACTAGCCTACCCTGATCCAAGTATCTCTGTCCTAATCAATTGTAATTTCCGTGACAATATTATAGTAAACAATAATCAATTTGCATTTGCTTCGCAGTGGGGGTTGGTGAGCGGAGCCGTCTAATGAATATAAAGAAAAAATTCATTACTCCCTTACTAGACACACTATCGAGGCCGTTCAAAATTGACGTAAAATGTGTAAATATTATCGAAACTGTAGTCTACAATTTGTTCACTAAGTGGGAGGGGAAAATAAATTTGTTTACCGCTTAGCTATAATTTGCATAAATGTCGAAATCCATATAAGACCGAGCCGAAAAGAATTTTTACTTATGGTGCCTTCCGTTATCCACCTTACCTTGAATAATGTCAACATTAATTTAACTAAATTTTAAGCGTTGATTATAAAGAAAAAGACATAAAAAGTACATGCAATCATAATCTAAAATTGCATGTACTTGCAGAAGATTATCAAGGAACCGTCGATAGCTCAGTCGGTAAAGCTACTTCAAGTTTCAGTTCGGATAGACATAAATTCGAGTTCGGTAATTGAAGTTGACTTCAATCCCCTTCTCCGGCTTTCATTAGTCCTGCGGACAAAGTGAGGACTTTGGAGGAAAAAAAGAGAAAACGTGAAAGACTACGGCAAACATGGAATATTCGTCGTGTAAAGAAAAACGTTATAAATGTTATTAAATGAAATTAATTTACTTTCAAGTCTAATTGAGGTCTATCGTGGTAAGAATGAGTGTGACCCCTAGTAGTGTGTGACTCAGTGGTGTCAAACTGTTTTAACATTTGGACCTTCCGATTTCAAATAACACTTCGTTTATATCGAAATCTTAAACTTACAGGCGGAACAAGATTTGCAAAAAACATCTTAAACGACATTTGCCCATGATTATATGGAAGAATAATTCTTCAAGAAAAATCCTTCTAATACGTCACAAATGCAACAACTTTAGTTCGTAAATGCTACAGAAATGATTGTGGAAATAACTAAAATAAGGAAAAGCATCGGACCTATTGCAGATCCTTGAGGCACACCATGCCATACTTAATCCTGTCAGTCTTGTTTGATAGAACTGGTTTGGAACGGTAAATACCTTCGGCTTTGGACATGTGCCATCCAGATGGTTTTACTGCTATTCGTCCAGGTTAACCAACCTTCGAATACATACATTTAATAGTCATTAGGTTGGTAATGAACTTGTCATATAAGTTGGCTTCTTTCGGAATGAGGAAGTCGGGGTTACTATGTAAATTACGTAAAACAAAACTCGTTGGAATGTTTAGACTTTGCTACAGTCTGTTTCATCTATGCTATATAAATAAATAACCGCGTTACAGAATCACCCTGCACGCAGAAAGTATTCAGATCTAACTAAGTCCATGGCTAATCCGTGAGGATTTATTGGGTCAGCATTTTTGCTCAAACGACATAGGCTACAGTTCTTGTAGTGCGTGAGATTCCGAGTGGCGAGACACGCAGAAGTGTAAAATATGGTAAACAAAATGTAATACAAAGATCTATTCTATCCTGCAGCTGTAATATTATAGCAATACAAAATTACTATAATTGTTTTAAGTGCCCCTATGCTTTCATAAAATGAAATAATGTAGGGCTACAAAAAAAAATGATAGTTACAAGAACAATTATTCTCATATTTTGGATCTATAATTAAGGCAATATATTATTTTATAAAGGTAAAAAGTATTCCTTATTTTGTGTAGGCCCAGATTATTTCTAGATTAAACATTTGTTAAAATAAGTTTTTAATAATTTAAAAGTTATTATTTTACCAATATTATTAATATTTATGTCATACTGAGAACTTGATCGTGACGACCCCATTTGTGTCACTTCTTATTATAATTTTTTAATTGATTCTTTTAAACTACATACACAAGTTGTATTATTATTTTTATTCAAAATAAAATAAGCACACAATATTTGATGCAAATTTGGGCCTACCTACAAAATAATAATAATAGTCTCGCAAAATTAAATAATAATAATCTAACATGTTGCACATTTGTTTCAAAACATTGTATTTTCGAATTTTACCTTTGTCAGACATCTCCTGATTGCATTCCCACAAATATGTATATTGTTTAGCTTATTCGATTAAATACTAATCACAATTTAAATACAATATTAAAATAAACCGAATTACTGAATGTGAAATAAATTAAATCGAAACCTGAACAATATAGGTTACTAATGTACAGCCCAATGTGGTTTGTGATCATGGGCAACTCGAGATGGAAGATAGAAAATTCCCGCCAAAGAATCAGAAAAAAAAAACAGCACGACATAGTTGGGCATCCAGACTCCACATTTAAAAGACCTAACACTTTGTTAAAAAATAAATTAACATTTTTATAAATTATAATAAATATTTAGTTTAATTGTTTTAAGGGGTTCTATACTGAAAAAACAAAATGTTTTCTTTTTTTCTGATTCTATAGTTCATAAGGTTTAAGAAAAACATAACATATGCCTTAAAAGTTCTTTATATCAGCGTGAAAAATGTATTCAAAGCAAAGCGCGCACCTACTTTTAGTCGAGTTTGAACTTCTTTACGTTTGCTACTTGGACTAATAAGATTTTTAATTTTTTTAAACTAATTGCAAAGAAGGACAACAATGTTTATTACTGTATTAGGCTTTCAGTGCCTCCAATATGTAAGTAAAACATATCTTGACTACAAATACTGGTTGTGCAAGTTATTCCCCCCCCCCTCTATGGCTACTAAAATAACTAATGGAATCTTTAAACGCGATTTCCCGCAACTTTTCAATTTTATATTTTTTACACAAAAGTTCTAATAACTTTTAAACTTCTAAAGCTACAGTGATAAAATTTTACCACATCTTCAATAGACTATACATGCAACTTTTGGGGTATTTTTATTCCTCTAAGATAAATACAAGATTATTAAAAAAAGAAATGTAAACACAAATTTAAAAAAATGTTTTTTTTTTAAAGGTCATAACTACTAAACTTTTAGTGGTAAGAATATGTCTATACCCAAAAAGTAAGTGCTTTTTATCTACTTTAAAACAAGACTAGAAACTTGATAAACCTATTTTGTGCTCATATGCATAATTATTAATAGGCTACTTCTTCTTCTCTTTTTCCTTGTAGTTGTGGTATGCCTATTTAATAAAGTCGCTGTATGTTCGATTAATTGATTAATAAAGTTAATCTAACCTTAACAATATATTAGTTTATTGTTTGTGTCTATATTGATTTATATCACAACACGTTATGGGACCTGCAACGTCCAAAGGTGTTAGTTAAAAACAATATTTGGCAGTAAAGTATTAACGTTAAAAAGTAAGGTTACGAATTGTTAGTGTGAAGCTCAGTAGTCCCGAAGGTAGATTTAGCAAAGCACATCAGACCGTTGACTGGCCTCTTTGGAAAAGTTCATTTTTATGGACAGGTCAACTGCCATAATTTTTTTCAAATTACTTCCAGACTTGTACATAAAATATAAAGTAAAATCAAGTTCGTTAATGGGCGAAATCAAACAAATGGCTAGAGATATGGGAGGTTAAATAAACTGAAAATCACTATAACTCATTAAGAGTAGTCCCGAAGATAGATTTAGCAAAACAAATCAGACCGTTGACTAATAAATTCATTGTTGATAAAAGGTTGTATTTATATTCACTTTATAAGCTCAAAGTAAATCTTATAACGTATTATAGCCTACCTAAATTTTATAACCCATGTTTAAAAAAAATTACTTCAAAAGAATTAGATTATTGATGAATTGTAATTGTTAACATTACCTCAAAGTACAATCTACGCTAGGTTTTGTATAGATGATGGGTGAAATCAGCTGTTATATTATATGAGCGTTTGCTTTTCTTCTGTTGTTAGACAAAATACCTTGTTTCTTTACAATCAGCTGATTGAAGAACTGTAAAATAAAATCATTGCAAAGGTTTGGAAATGTTGATTTTTTTTATTTTAGAAATTAAAAGTAAATAAAACCTGTTAATATAGAAAAGTTTTGCTTATATTTGGAATAAACTGAATGTAAATCGGACCAGTGAAATTTTCAGACAAACTGTCCTAAGGATTGAAAAAGTTTACTCCCCCCCCCCCCCAGTTAAATCCCCATAAAAAAAGTTTATTTTTAATTTTTGACCCATTTAACGGTCCAGTGGAAGTCTCAGGCGAACTGTCCAAAGGATTGAAAAAGTTTACTTTCCGCCCCATGTTAAATCTCCATAAGAAAAGTTTATTTTTATTTTCGACCCATTTAACGTAAATATTTTCAAAATACAAATAAAACCTGCTAATATAGGACCAAAAACCTTTGTTTTGGTAAAACCCGCATGTAAATCGGCCCAGTAGAAGTCTCGGACGAACTGTCCAAATGTTTTTTCCTTACGGCTTTAAATATATAGATGGTTTATAAATAAAAAAGGCCTATTATGGAAAAAACCTATTTTCAGTATAGAATCCCCTTAAGACAATTTTATATTATAAACTTATTAAATTTCTACATAAACCTCAATATTTATATTTTTAGTAAATTAATAAAAACCCCTAGCAAAAAGACCAAAAATAGAATAATTACTTTATTTTAGAAACATTTTTGAAGATAAATCCTATGGTAGAATAAAGAATGCTTGAAAATTAGTTTTGGATCGTTTTATTCGACGATTGAAACGCAGCTCAGAAATATGTTTAAAAATGATAACGACATCTAATTCTGTTAAATACTAGATTGTAACTTAAAACGATAGTTGATGATAAATGTATGCCATAAACTTCAAAAACTCCCCCATAATAAGAAAAACTTTTGATTGCAAATGATTGCTTCATCAGTCAGATTGATCATGTGCGGTTCTAGTCACTACGCCAGCTGCCTCCTTAGCTCAGTGGCAGAGCACTGGTCTCGTAAACCAGGGGTCGTGAGTTCAAACCTCACAGGAGGCAAATAACTTTTTAAAAGTTTGTAAATCCAGCAAATATGATTTAAAAGATAAATAACAAGTTATGTAAACTTTAGCGTAATTAAGAAAATATACATTGAATGTAGTAGGTCAAGGTTCATTTTATTAAACAATTAGACATATTTCTCAATATGTTTGTTTAAACATATAGTATCAACGCCTATAAAAGTGAGTGTACGTACGTACGTGAGTAACAATATAATATAACAGCTGAGTTTACTCATTATCTATAATACTTAAATAAAACCCAGAGTAGATTATACTTTGAGGTTATGTTTACAACTTCAATCATAATTCCTTGTGAAGTTGATTTTTTTTAAATACGAGTTATAGAACTAATGTATGCTATAATACGGTATAAGATTTGCTTTGAGGTTATAAACTGTATATAAATACAACCTTTTATCATCAATATATATTCGTTTATACAAATTTAAAGAAGAAATATCTATTCGTTTAGCTTCGGAAACATTTGTACATCTTCGTATAACATATTCCATTTTTTTTTCATTCACTAAACTATTAATAACTTAAATCATGTATTTGATCTAGCAATATGAAATAAAAAAACAACTAAAAGATAGTATTTTTATCGTTCTTTAAATATAATTATAATAACTTATGTAAATAAAAATATTTAACAACTAGGCCTTCAGTTTTATAATCCTTTCTATTGTACACATTTACCGAGTTAAAAACCCCTGTCAGCAAATTTAGGTAGGCCTAGATAAGTAGGCCTTAATGTTGTTTTGAAATAGTTTGTTTTTTAAATGATGTATTTATGATGTGTATCTAATTAATCAGCCTGTGATTTTTCACGGGACTTACTAGTATAGTATTAATTCTTAAATGATAGTTTAAGTAAATATACATATAGGGCAGCTTTGTCCTGACTGATATAAAATCAACGTAAAGCAAAAACTAAAAGACTAAGAAAGGATTTTGGAAATTTTCATTTTAAAGCGTAAAAATGCCAAAAGTTCGATGCTTTACCACCAGCCCTGTAACAAAAAAACAGCTGTTCGAATCGAAAGCTTAACAACACAATTTTAGGTTAAGTTTATACTGAACCAACACTCGTTTCTTGAATGCATTTAATTCATTATCTTAGCAACCAATTAAGTAAATATCACTATACTGTACTTCATACCCGACAAATTTTTTAAATTAGGTTAACAAAATAAAAACAAACGCAAACAAAAACAACAAAAAAATCATCGAAAAAGACTTAGTATATGTAGTTTAAAAATGTGTTGTTGCATATTTTAAATAAACAGTTGTTAGGATCAAAAAACATAATTTTAGGTTAGGTCTATTCCGAACCAACGCGTTCTTGAAATCATTTAGGTTCATTAGCATAGTAACCAACTTGGAAAATTTAGAATCAGTTAGTTATTCTTCACAACTAACCGCTTTTTTAGGTTAAGTTAATATGTTATTATAAATATTTCAAAAATGTATGTATGGGTGAGTATATTATTCCAGCATTGCTGGAACGCATTGGCCAATTTCAATCAATTGTGGTACGCACATGACTGTCTGAGAAAAAATATGTTGGGAGTAAAACACTCATAGCAACTAGCACCCATGGGAACTAGGATGGGGTGGGAAGGGATGGTATGTAAAACAATCGAAAACAACTGTCAAATCCAGTTTTCAAAGTCGTTGATATGAATAGTAACATTCCAATAATATTTTGTGCAGGAAGTACTAAAAATTGCCCCGTAGTAAATAAAGCACGGGTAAAAAAGATTGTCCATAAATAGTTTTGCTCGCAGTTTGCAAGTTATCAAATAATCTTAAATAAAGAAAAATCCCTAAATTTTCCTAGTCCCGATTTTAACATATTTTTCTTTATAACAGTAAGTTTAGAAAACACACCTCCTTTATTTGCCATAGTTTTTGAACTAAAATTTTGAAAAACCCCTAAGGTGTACTCGTATATTTTACAGAGGAATGTGTTTCAATATTTTGTGTACAGTAGAATAATACTGACTGTGGGAACTGTTATCACTTTTCACTGATCCCGCCAGTGTATTTCCGCCATGACTATTGTTTAAATGTTTAGTTCAGCATATTTTATATATGGGTTGTTGTTATAACCTTTAAACGTATTCTTAAAGGCATGAAGCATAGCCAGGCGTTTGTGGTAAGAGGGTGGAAATAAAGCAAACAGTGGTTGACAAGCTTTAATGCTGACAGGATACGACTACTTACCTGTTCTTTTGATTACTTCTCAACATTTTACAACGACATTTAAGGCTTGGAAGAAGTAAAAATATTTCTGAGTTGACCGCAGCTCTCCAAGTGGCAGAGCTGTACACTACTAGCATTGAGTTTGTGTAAGTTGCATTCTTTCGCTAACAAATATAGGACAGTTCCATAAAGGCGGAAACTAGAGGGTTACAGACGTAACCCCGACTGTAGACGTACCGAAATGCGCATGCGTGATAATGTATGCGAGTATGTGTTATTAAACACAGCTTTCTCTCACACATTCACAATGAACGGATATGTTATTTTTCTAGTACAGTATTCCTCCGCAAGCAACAAGTTGATGATAGCCACCAGAGAACAGGCTAAGCACTCGAGTAGGAATACAAATTCGGCGCGTACATGCTTCTACAATAAAACAGTTTTTTTTTTGTCATAAATTATCCAAATTTATTGAAATTACTTTTATTTGAAAGGTAATTAAGGGTATGCTGTAGTGGAGGCCATCTTGGATTTGTATCCCGTAAGAGCAATGTTAAATTTAAAACAATTTATTTCGATTATTTTTTATCATAAAATTGTTTGCAAGGTCTCATTTTAACCACAGTCATAATACACATCCGTTTTGCGTTTCACATTTTTTTAAAATCCATTTCATTTGTCATGTAATTGACATTTTTTAAGTACCAAGTTTAAACTTTTTTCTTTACACAATTAAAAGTGAAACGCAAGCCGGATCCGCAATTTTATAATGAATATTGAGTTTTTTTTCAGCACTCAATTACAAAAGACGGATTTATAAAATGGTTCGAAATGAGGTAATGTCAAAGCGCTCAGCTGCAAGAAATTGCATTGTTTAAATACGGCTACAGAGAGAAGCGCTGGCGTCGCCGGTTGCTTTCTTGTTTACTGGAGCAGACCCTTAAGTTTCGGATGTGGCGAGCTTTTTAAATTTGCATTACTGAATACGAAAGAAAATAGCAAACTTTGATTTTGAGTTAATCTGATGTTGATGTTTGAAGAACTAAATGATATCCACATTCAGACTGTCTTAAACTTTAAAATTACATATTCAGAATAATTTTCTGATCATTATTACTCCAGTAATCTTGTTTACATGTTTAACATTGCTTTTATAAGAGTTCAAATTCAAGATGGTCTGGCGAGCCTTAAGTCCATACTACGTTATGGACTTCCCTTGTCTTGAGTCAAACTAGCACTTCCCAATTATAATTGGTTTCTGACGATGGATTGTTCAAGTTTGTGCTATCATTTTACGTGCAAAATATAATTTACGATATTACAAAACCTTTTCTAACAACAAATTCAAACAATTAAAATATTTAGATCAGGTATAAAAACTGTCAACACTGAACATTAAGAAATAGTTCCACTTCTGCGAAGGTGCGACCAAGCCTTATCTTATCATCTGCCTCCGCATTGTCTCCCCAAGCCCAGCTGTAGGAAGTGATGGCGTAACCCCCCTTTGTGTTGTCGCCCAGGTGCGCTCTCACCCTTAAGACTTACGTAAGACATTTCCTTCCCTTGACAAAAGCAACGCGTGTCCCAACAGTTCAAAGGGTTTGCCCAGTACTTACGAAACTATAATATACTTCTAGGAACAATGAGTTTGTGTAATCGACTTGAACAACTCTGAAATCGCAAGTTTTAATTGGCGATCTAATTTACGAATTGACTGTCTTTTAAATTACATTAATGGTTCCGAAAAGACGATACCTCCATGTACATGAGTCACCATCGATTATCCCGCCATTTTTTTAAATATCGACAAAAAAAGATTTACTCGCACTTAGGCCGAGAAAGTAAAATTGTATTGTACCTCATTATCAAGGAAAAAATAATTCTGTGACATTTCTTAGAATTTTAAAAACTAAATTACAGGTAAAAAACATACACTCAAAAGCATATACGCAGGTCCCTGGCTCTCTAACCACTAAGCTAAGCTAGCATTATCACACCAGATATCGGTCAATATTATTTCTCTTGCACGACTTGCTGCTTAAGTTAACTATCACCTTTGATTATGGACGTTCCTATCACTAAAGCATTAGCACTTAAAGTTAATGGGTTTAATCCAGGCCTTGTGCTATATTTTTTCTCACTTGTTATCTTATCTTCTAAAGCGAGAGATAATTGTTTGTCTGCTAAATGGATC
>JAGFPH010001187.1:178231-206506 GCA_018207615.1 Philaenus spumarius
ATATTAGGCTTTTGGCCACGAGAAATCGATTGGAAATGGTCACCAGTTTGGGAAAATTCGTTTTCTACGTCTTTTTATTAAATTAAAAAGTGAAATTTGTCCATTTTAAACAATACAAAGCACAGCTGATGCAAATGTTTTCAATGCCATTACAATAATCATCTGCTTTCTTTTAAACTGTATATTTTATTAGAGGTAAGCCTAATGTTGTATCTATTTATAGTTACCATGGCAACGAATACATAATAAACATACCCTTTATTTAGTTGTTTAATGTTATAGGCCTAACCTAAACGATGTTCACGGAAATTTGCAATAATAGTAGTTATTGACGTGAGCGAACTAGGCCCTAGGAATAAATCGATATTGAAATAATACTTTAATTTAGGCCTGACTTATTTCTGAGGCATAGCGTTGAGATTGTGGTTAATCCTTTAAACTGTATTTTTATTACAGGTAAGCCTAATGTTGTATATACCCTTTATTTAGTTGTTTAATGTTATAGGCCTAACCTCAAAACTCAATAATCCAATATTTATTATTGAAATCATAGCCCTGCTTATAATCGAGCTTTAGCTCGGTCTCCAGGTACTTTAGATAATGTAATCCATGCTGGGGAAATGTTTATCATAAAATTATTACAACTGGAAAATTCAAGTTTCTCTATACAGCCTAACAAAATGTATATAGAATTTTAACGGTTAAAAGACTTGTGTTTTATAAATATATGTTTTTACTTTCTAACACTAAATTCTTTATCAAATTTACCATAAAACATGCTAATAATAATATAAATAATATTTCATTTACCTTTTAATGTAATCCTGTAAAATGCGGTACCATCATTTCAAAGCTAGAACCAAACAATTCAATTAAAAATAAATTTGTATAATTCTATACCGAATACAATCTGCTTTTCGTTGCTTGTTTCATACACTTCTGGTGACGCGTTTCGGATGATCTCCATTCTTAAGGCCCCCACACTTAAAAAATTTTGTGCAAAAAATAGGTTTGCGCAAACATTTTGATGGTAGGTTTGAAATGTATGGGATGGTAGTTTTTGTTGTGCAACCGTTTGAAGGGTAAACATATCTGAGATAATTTTCCAAAGAATTAAAAATCCAAATACGTTTTACAATATGATCTGTTTATTCTCTAATTGACTGCTTAAAACATAAAAAATGTTTTTCATGCATCTATAATTGAGTTTCTCTTAATCTTTAATAAACCTCTCGCTGGATTTAGGTTTTTAGGTAAAACCCAAGTAAGCTTGTTATAATCCTATATGGTGCTGATGTATCAAAAATATTTGATTGTACAGTCTCCTAGAGGTGAAAACATATTTACAAAATATGTTCCTATTGTTCCTATATGTTCCTACATTTATTTTAAATGTGAAGGAAATAATACAGTTTAACGTTACACACAATAATATGTATATAATTTCTAATTGAAATACCTATGGGGTTATACAGGGTGTCCCCGAACTCTCTGGACCCCTTTTGTGGATATGTTCCTGGGAGCCAGACAAACATATTTCACAGTATAAACATGGGTCTACGGTGCTTATTTTTTCGTCTGTCTGTCTGTATGTGTTTTTTAACGAAATACTTAAAATTTTTGGAAGTAAAAAAGATATTGAGCTCAAACTTTGCATACCAATTTGTTGCTTAACCTTTTATCACTGTACGAAAAATTAGAACATTATTTAAAATATTTTCAAAATGGCGGCCGTTTATAATTTTTAATATCAAATATCTCAAAAACCGCTAACTTAACAAAAAATTTACAAGAGACAAAAAAGTTTACTATTTTATTAAATTTATCTGCTCATTTTACGTAGATTAAATTAAATTTTACACCTTATAATTAACGCACTACATATTTCAATATTGATTCGTTTCAACTACCAAGAAATACATTTTCCCTTTTTTTTGGTCAATATCTCTGTTATCCTTTGAGCTACAGACAAAATAAAAAAAACATTGTGTTTGCCATTAAAAAAGTAAACTTTTTTGTCTCTTTTAAATTTTTTGTAAAGTTAGCGGTTTTTGAGATATTTAATATTAAAAATTATAAACGGCCGCCATTTTGAAAATATTTAAAATAATTTTCTAATTTTTCGTACAGTGATAAAAGGTTAAGCAAGAAATAGGTATACAAAGTTTGAGCTAAATATCTTTTTTACTTCCAAAAATATTAAGTATTTTGTAAAAAACACATAGAGACAGACAGACGAAAAAATAAGCACCGTAGACCCATGTTTATATTGTGAAATATGTTTGTCTGGATCCCAGGAACATATCCACAAAAGGGGTCCAAAGAGTTCGGAAACACCCTGTATAATAAGCTTAAAAAGACTAGTCAAGCGCTTCTCCCAAAATTATAAGTTAAATTATTATATTTATTTTGAATGCTAGATAAATCATTTTAATGTATAATTATTGATGTATCATAAATTTACCATTATATTCATTCAATTTAACTCTTAACTGGGTGTTTAAAATTTCTGGCGGTAAAATTTATATACTTTTGTTTTGTATTGCATAATCTTCCTCCAGTAAATTCTGTGAAGCAAACATTCACATAATTATTTCATTTTAACAACTAATTTAAAACAATTTTATCGTGAGTTTCGCTCATTAAATTAAAGGGAAGAAACTGTCAAATATGTAAACAAATTCCAATGAACAGTTACGAATTCTGAGTTTCATTAAATTTCGTGGAATATGTTTACCTGTACACCACACATAGCAGATTAAGAAATTTGTGCTTTTAACATTCACCACCTTTTCAACTTTCATAATAATAAGTTTTGTTTTAGTTTAGTTAATTTCTATTTCTAGTTATTACACTATGTAATGATTTGTAAACAAATTAAAACAATCCATATTTCACATAAATTTAAACTTAATTATTTCTTTCTAAAATTGTGTAATTATTTTTGTAATATTTTTTTTTAAATAAAATTTGTGTTGTAATTTTTTAAAGAAATTTCTGTAATAGTTTTTCTAATACGCTTTCGTAATAATTTTGTTTCAACTACATTTTTGTACTTAACAGTTTTTCTAATAAATATTTGTAATCAGTGTTTAAATAAATTTGTGTAGACTAATAGTTTTTTTAAATACATTTTTGTAATAATTTTTTTTATGACTAACAGTTTTTGTAATATGTATGTTTTTTAATAATAATTGCGGCACAAGTAGCTTCCGTGTCTGACATCCTCTCCCTATAACTTCACTAAATAAAATAAAAGTTATTTTGAGTGTTTGAGCAAACCATTGCTAATGTTTGCGCAACATGCTTGAAGTGTATGGGGGCCTTTATATTATTTTTAAATGCAATGGATCGATATAGATAGGCCTAGTATTGTTTTTTAAAGTATTATTAAAAGATTTTTTTGAAACAAGTCACCGGCAAGCTAGGAAAGCCATGACATGCATTCAGTCATAGTTGTTGTAGGTAGGCCTAAATATTATAAGTAAATAAATATTATTGTACATCATATTTACCAAGTTTGTCCTTTTATCTTGATATTTTCATTGATGTCTTCCACAATATTCAAAAACCAAACCAAAAATTGTTTTAAAAGCTGAAACATCTTGAAACGTTTAAAGTGAAATGCAATAAAATTAAAACTTAGAGCAATAACAACCGAAGCTCCCTACCTTTCTTCAACACGTTGTTTCTCCACGAAGTCCTCTTCAGTTGACCGTGCAGGAACTGAAATAAAGAGTTCTTTATTATATCTAAGCCCAATATAAAAGAAGATTAGTTGTTTGTTATAACTCCTATTTCTACAAATCTGTAAGATTTTACAAGGCTCCTACAGAATTTTTGTAGCTCATTTTCCTGATTTTTTCCTCAACTTTCCCGATCAACTCTCGGCACACTTTGAAATTATTTTACTCCAGCCGAACTCATTACATCACCATCCCATGAAAACAAAGAAAGCAGGAGTAATTAAGTGAATTACCCTGGACCAAATAGGTTTATATAACATTTTATTTAAAAATCTCGAATGATCAAATCATCCCATTTAAAATAGGCTTAAAATATTATTAAAGAAAAGGAACACGAGTGGGATGTTTTCAGTTCTTATTGGCAAACATGTTTCTAAAGCAGGCATTATTTACGAACTTTTTTAAAAGTAGATTACTTTTAGATTTTTAATATACAGCTGGAAAAGTGCGAATGAATAAAAGAAGAAATGCCTTAACAGGAACCTTGTTTTAATAAAGTTAATCTCGTTGGAAAGCGCTTTTAAAGTACATTCCAAAATAATAAAAAAATTTCACATTTTATCATCGGAAGCTTAAGAATCCAACGCGACTTTTCCTTAACTGTTAGGGAAAAGTGGGTTTCCTTAAAGTCAGTTCTTTGATGTTTAAATCCTCTAGAAACGGACTCCACCAACTCTGGAAAGGATATTTTTTAATTATCAAATATTTTATTCATTTGATATCAAATAAATCCTTAAAGTTAGTAAGCATAATCCTACTTTTTATTCATCAGAAATAATTTAATCCTTAATTATCATTTCTCAAAGATGTTTTTTTGTCACTAAGCCACATCATCTCCCTTAATGCTTCATCAAAAATAATTATTGAAGCATCATTTTAAAGCTTATTTTCCCCGCTATTGACGAAAAATAGACAAACAGTTTAAAATTCATGTTTTCAAAAAATTTAAATTATAATTCATATCGTTCCTAATAATAGGCGCAATCTATCTGTTTAACTAACATGACAGCTGTTAGTTTGATTATTTACATTCCATATGCAAGTGTTATAAACTGTTTAATTTATAAAAAAAAGAGATTAGCAAGATTAGACTACAAAAGTAACAAAATAAAATAAAAGATGAAATGCAATTCACCATTTTTATATAGGTCTATTTATCCATTTCATAAAATATTTACATAAAAGATATTAAACAATGTCCACATAAACACGAGGCCTGTGCGTGGACACGAGTCGTGCGCAACATAAGTTTACAATAACAAGTTTTATTATGGAACACAAGAAGAAAAACACAATTGAAAAACGTACAAAAAGTAAAAATAAGATCAGCACTATAAAAAATATCACGGCATCAACTGATTTTCAGTCGAGTCAGTTGATAGCAGTAAAACATCGGGGCGAATTTTCTTACCTTATAATTGTACATTGGAGCTTTCTGTAAATTTAAATTTCGTACGCACAAGATGGAAACTAAAAATAATTCGACCACATAGCTGAACAGCTGACGTGAGTTGAGCGAATGACCAAAATTAAGTTCATACATTTTAGGGCTTCAACCAACTATTTACGAAGTTGATCTAACTACTCACGAAGGTGCTGAATAGCTGCCTATGTATACGAAATATATTTGTAGAATTTTTTTGCAACTATCCGGTTTGACTCACGCGCTCCTTCGTTTCACTCGTAAAGCTACGTTTCCATTCCTACAAGTCGCGGGGACTTGTGCCGGGCACATGTCCCCGGCACATGTAGCACGGTTTTGTTTTACTGTTTCCATTTCCTTGAGACATGTCCCTGAGATGTTGGGTAAAAATAAAAATACTCAGTCCCTGTTTGACACTGTGCTGAGCAGGTGCGTTTATTGTGTTGGTACAAACATGGAAAAAGTCGTAGCTGCCTCCGCCTTTGTGGTTATTGCGGGTGCATACTGTGAACTCAAGAAAAAAAGGCGTAAACGTCCAAGGTGGTGGATCAGAAGTTTTTTAGCGAGACGTGATTCAGAAGGGGCCTACAATTCCCTGATGAGAGACTTACGTCTTCAAAGCGGGTTTGACAATTTTGTTCGAATGACGGCAGCAGATTTTGAGTTGTTATTAAATCTGATTGGTCCCGAGATTACCAAAAGTAGGTCATGTCGACTTCCAATATCTCCGGGAGAAATGTTGGCTGCCACCCTACGTTACTTGGCAACAGGGGATAGCTACAGTTCAATCATGTACCTACACCGGATCTCAAAAGCGTCAATTTCAAGATTTATACCCGTAGTGTGCAAGGCTATCGTTTCATCATTAAAAGACTACATTCAGGTAAATAAGTTCAAATTCATTCCATAAAATAGTTTATTTCATCAAATAATACCTACATATAATATCCAATTGTGTAATTATGTAACTGTTAATAATGTAACAACATAGTAAATTGAAAATTAGTGACAATGGTGTACATATAAAACACTTCTTATGTTTGATGGTATCCTATTAGTAGAAAGAATTTTGCTGGAGCTCATAATCTTCTACTAGGGTTTGGTTAGTTTGTACTTCTCCAGGAGACAGCTGTGGTTGCTGGTTGTTTGCTTGAGGGGAAGGGTATGGACTAGATGAAGAACTACTAGCAGGGTTATATTGGTTGTATCCAGGAAATGGTTGCGGCGGTTGTGCACGGTAAAATGTGTTCTGGCTATTGTTCCATGGAGGAAACATGTGTCCTCCTGCTCCCCCACATTCAGCTTGGTACAAGATATTAGAAATACTATGACGTATCCAAGCTTTAGTTTTCCTATCTTGGAACTTTTTCAATGATTCTCCTACATATTCTCCAAAACACTCGTCCTCATCCTTATTTTTAGTCATAGTTGTTGTCAGCACTTCATATGCGTGATTGATTTTCTTTTCCAAACCACCCACTTTCGATGGTGGCTTACTTCCTTTGTTTGAGATTGTTCTTTTTCTGGTTGGTGGCTCTTGGGATTCCTGTCGCGCAGATCTTTTGACTTCTTCAATCGCAGGTTCTGATCTAGTAGCTCTATCAGCCCCGTCGTTATCTTCGGGTGGATCATCAGGGTCACTCTCATCTCGTTCTTGGGTTAAGTCATCTTGGGTCTGAAAAGGAACAAAATAATTAGCTACATTGTTTGAACCAAGTAGTATATTTTGTACATTGTGCAGTACACGATTATATAAAGTTTTTCTGTACTTTATTAATTATTTTCAGGTACCAAATAACGGAGAAGGGTGGAATGATGTGGCCGAAGGGTTTTACTCTAAATGGAACTACCCAAATTGCATAGGAGCCCTCGATGGAAAGCATGTTGTGCTTCAAGCTCCAGCCAATAGTGGTAGCCTGTATTACAATTATAAAGGAACTTTCAGCATTGTTTTAATGGCACTATGTGACGCAAACTACAGCTTTTTATTTGTTGACGTAGGCGTTCAGGGCCGTGAATGTGATGCCGGTGTTTTTTTGGATACAGAACTATATGCTGCGCTGTATCAAAACAAACTGAACATTCCTAATGGACGGTGTTTACCAGGAAGAAGCGTGGAAATTCCGTATGTGATAGCTGCCGACGATGCGTTTGCTCTATCAGAAAGATTGATGAAACCGTTTGTGGGAAGACATGTAAAGGGCACCATTGAAAGAGCCTTTAACTATAGGCATTCAAGAGCAAGGAGGGTAATTGAAAATGTTTTCGGGATAATGAGTAGCGTTTTTCGAGTACTTAGAAAACCCATCCTACTTCAACCAGAATCAGCTAAATGGGTGACACTGAGCTGTGCTTATCTGCATAATTTTTTAAGAAAAAATTCTTCGGCTAATATCTACAGCTCCGCCCAGACTTTTGACTCTGAAGACAGCAATGGAAATGTCATCAACGGCACTTGGAGGAGTGAAGGACAGGAACTTACCGGACTTCGATGGTGCAAAAATAAAGGGGAAAATCCCGGTGTATTTGTTCGTCAAGAACTGGCTCACTTTTTTCACAGTCGGCCATTGCCATGGCAGCAACGATATGCTTAGGACGGCAAAGTGTATTATTATCAAGTTATTATTAAGTGTATTATTACGGCAGTGTATATTATTATTATTATTAGTATTATTAGTGTATTATTAAGTGTATTATTTTCTTCACTAGCGCCCAAAACGGGCTAAACTAATCATTTTGTTACTATAGAAACTAAGAATGGTTGTATACCTTTCATAAATACTGTAAAATATTAATCATATTTTGGCAAGACACCATTTATTTAACTGGTGTGCCCTTTCATTGACCAAAAGTAATATTATACTAGTATTATATTGCTTAATGATATGATATTATAAAACATGCATAATAAAAGAAAGTATACCAGCATTGTTGTATTGTACTTGATTTTGGTTTTAAACCATATACTTTCCGCAATATTTTTTTTTATTTTGATGTTGAAATAATTAAAATCAAAAGATTTAAACAAAAATCATCAACATATATTCAATATTGTACTTACCAAATTTAAATTCAGTGAACTCGTGTGTGGTAGATTCTCAGTCGAGTTGCTCAGAAAGCTTAAAAGTGAGTAGTAACACCACTTAGGCACGTAGACGTCACTGGCACCTGCCCCACTCTTCTTGCTTTTCTCAATCTTCGTTTTTTCCCTGAGATACTGCGAACGAATATTATGAAGTTTCTTTTCTATTTCATCACTTTTTGACCCTAATGCTTCAGCAATTCGTTGCAGGGCATCAACACGGCTGTTTGAGTTTTTGTGATGTGAGCTTCGAACATTCCACAAAACAGACTCCTGTTCAAACAGTTCGATTAGTTTGGTAGTACGGCATTTGGTCCACTCCATTACAGTGATAATACGTACCAATTAACAGGGAAGAACTACACAAAACAAAACACAGACACACACGATCCACGCGAAACACACGTTGGAATCTGAGACAGAGGGGTTAGATTTTGCTGTCAGAAGCATGGAGCTAGGAAGGGAGTGGAGGGAGTGAAAGGCTCTTATCAGCAGGTTTCATTGAAGCCTGTTTCATTGAGTTCAGTTGAAATTGGCTTCAAGAAAATCAACTATCGCTCCCTCCACTCCCTTCCTAGCTCCATGGTCAGAAGGATGTAAACAGTGGTCTGCGCATTCGCAAGTCCCGGGCACAAGTCGGAGGCCGTTTCCATTCTCCGGGCACAAGTCGCGGGCACATGTTTTGTCGCGCAGTCGGCTGCAACATTTTTGTCAAGGGCACTTGTGACGCGACGTGTGCCAGACCGTTTCCATTCTGCAACTTGTGCCGGGCACATGTGCCCGGCACAAGTTGCAGAGAGTTTTGTTGTAATGGAAACGGGGCTTTACAAAACACTCTACCTTGCGGTCTCGGATTAAGCTTCGCTCGCAGCGTACAAACTCGGTCAAGTTGCCTCCTAGGTAAAATAGCCCACGTGGATTTGAACCAGGTACTTTTATGGCTCCACGTTTTGATCTATTTTAAGGTCATGTAAAAAAACAAAATGTGCCGAATAATATCCTACATTTATTTTGCTAGATAAATCCCTAAAGTTTCTTTATAATACGGATCTAAATCTAAAAAAAAAATAGTTACTTCCTGTCAAAAAACGTGCTTCCGGTTGTTGGATTTGTTTAGCTAATGAACTCATCTGCGTGAAGTAGACAACCAACGTGTGTACCAAGAACCGAACTTAAAATGCGGCCGTTAAAGTGCGAACACATTATATATACATATATAACATTCTTAAGTTATACGTGTTCTGGAGACCATGATCGGTGCTCATTTACTACTCCCGACTTATTATAAGAATCACTGCAATAGTTCATCTTTCGTATGGAATTTCGCTAATAAGACTGGCATTAGTAAAAATTAAGGTTAGGGATACAAGCGATATTATATAATGCATATTTATTCAGTACTAGTGGACCCGGCAATGCTTCGCTATTGCTTTATTTAATTTTAAGGGTAGTTATCAAATTTCATTCTTTTGACTTAAGTTATTGAATTGCAAATGGTGTTTATGTCAACAATTTATACAAACAATTTATATAAACAATATTTTTAACAGCATATATGTAAGTAAATAGATATGTAACGACCGATGTTTGAATTGAATTATAATACAGTAAGCATTTTTCGTTGATTTTTGTTTGTGTTGTTTGGCAATCTAACCTAAAAAAGCTGTTTTGGTTTTTGAAGAATAATAACCCGATTATAAATTAGAGAAATTGGTTGCAAATAAAAGTGTTTTGGTTCATTGTAGGCCTAACCTAAAATTATGTTCAGTTTTTGATCCATAACAGATTAGTTGTTTTATTTATAATAATATGTAACAACCGATGTTTAAATTGAATTATAATATAGTAGGCCTAAGCATGTTTTATTGATTTTTGTTTGTGTTTGCTTTTAATTTGTCAATCTAATCTAAAAAGCTATTGGTTTTGAAGAATAATAAACTGATTATAAATTTGCTAAAGTTGCTATGGTAATGAATGTAAACAAACATGTGTTACTAAGCATTTTATACGAACAGCTGTTTTTGAGCGCTATGGTCTTGAGTCCATACAAAAGAGGCTGTTTAGTTTTTTCCAAATTTGAAACTTTTTCGGGAAACTTTTCAAATTTTTCTTTATATAAAAATCTAGTTCGGACTATTACGAACATTTTAAAACAAAAAATTGCCAAATTGGTCCAGCAGTTCTCAATTGATACGATTTCAAAGAAACAGCAATTCATTTTTATTATATAGATGTGTACAATATTCATATTTATTCAGTATGTGATTCGTATTCACATACATTTTTCTAAAAAATCAATTTTACAAAAAAAAATATTGAGCGTTGCTCGGTCGCCCAGGTACTGTCATGTAAAATGCGAATGATTCAATATTCAAATTGAGTTTTTATGTAAGAATTTTAAAAGAACTTTTATAAAACGTTGCCAAATATGTAATACATTAAAATGGTAATACAGCTCACCAGATGGATATATTTTCGTTTACGCAGTGCCATCTTCATAACCGATCTCTGGAAGACATCTAAAGGAGCCACAATGGGTTTGTAGGCGCATACCCAAAGTTTAAGAAGTGTAAATTACGCATAGGTAATTTTTTTCTTCCCCAAATATCAGTTGGCAAAACTGTTCTCATTGTTGACTCGTCAAGTGTTATTGTAATTCACTAGTGCTATTCCAGTATTCATTTGTCTCTTTAGTGTCTGTATATTTTAAACTAGGTCTATGTCTTTTTCCAAGGATTCCTATCGATACTTATTGTGCGTATAAATCTTACAAATGAGTAAAAACGAGTTCCAGTTACAATTTCCCAGTGTAACAGTGTAAGTTCTGGACGATGTGAAAGAACGTTTGAATCGCCCACCCAGCAAATCACTTGGAAAGTTATGTTAACAGGTTGGACTTTCACTATCTACCGCTTTTAGGGCTACTAAAAAATTAAAACTGTGTGCTTACCGCACCGGTGTCGTTCATGAACTGAAAGAAGTTGACCACGGTAAACGTATACAGTATTGTTGTTGGATGCGTTCTCTTGTTAATGACAAAGGTATTTAAATGTTGGATCGTGTTTTTTTAGTGACGATGCATGGTTTCATTTGGATGGTTTCATTAACAGCAAAAACTGCCGAATATGGAGCGCTGAAAATCCTCACTCGTTTCACGAACGACCACTACACGCAAGTAAAATTTATTGGTGTTTGGTATGCGATCTCCCGGTGTCGTGTTATAAGGGCTTTTATTTTTTGACAAATCTGTAGATTATGTGGTTTATCGCAACTTAATTGAACATTTTATTGCTTTGTTAGATTTACACAACGATATTGCTGGTTCCAGCAGGATAACGTACCGGTATCGTACTTCTGATGAAACGCTGGATATGTTACGAGAATTGTTTGCCATCGTTTGATATCAAAAGGATTGTGGCCTCCAAGATCGCCAGATCTTACTCCTGCAGACTTTTTCTTTTGGGGATATTTAAAAAGTAAGGTTTTTCAAAACAATCCTCACACACTTGACGAACTGAAGGATAACATTGAAAGTGAGTTTTCAAACATTACTGAGCAAATACTGTACTACGAAAAGTGGCTGCAAATGTTATGAAACGTGTCCGAACCTGCAATGTAAACGCCGGAAGCCATTTTGAACATTTTTTATAAAAGTTTAAAGGTAATTTGAGTGGTGTATAATTGTATGAAGTTATATTAATTTCAATCATCAAAAATAGGTTTGCGTCCTTTTTGAAACACCCGTTATTATACCCCCCAGTAAAGCTTTCCAATGTGCCAAGTACAACTGTCGTATTTCAAAAATATATAATATTTCATTTCAATTCCTAGAAACATAAATTAATTTTCTAATTTAACGACTCAAATAGTCAACGCGTGTCGGCCAATGTAAGCGTTTATCATACAAGACACCCTAGTCAACTCCATCAATGTTACTGCAGGCACAGAGCTTACGAGTAATTCATACACGAATGTAATTTAATACGTTCATAAGGACATTGTTAGAAGGAATCTTTATATGTAATACGTGAAGCCGTTTTTTGTAAACACAACTCCTCCCTTATTTCTGGACCAATTTTAATGTTTGAGGTTTCAAAAAATTCGTCTCATTTCGTAGTTTTTCAATAAGGTTTTAGATGTCAAAAATTCTTATCCTTAATGGCGTGAGCTAATCTCAAAGGTCGGGTTTTCCCCATAAGATTAACATGAAAAATATTTAAAAACCATTTCTATACAAAACAGCTGTTTATAATTAGAAAGAAACTAATCCAGCTGATTTCATGGATGTAAATAACGATGATTACAGTATTCAGAAGGTTATAAAAACATTTTAATACAAAACAGCTGTTTATAATAAGAAACTAACTAATACAGCTGCTTTGTGGAAGTAAATATTGATTTTTATAAGGGAGGAAATGAATTATTTATTCAAATTATAAAATTTACGAACTAATTTGTTTTGAACATTTAACATTATTTACCATCTTAGTTTTGAGGTTATTATTTATAACTTTTTTGTTAGGTTTTTGATTAAGTGTAGACCTGAGCCTTACTGGTTCTTTTAACCTTTATTATTACTGCTGTTATAAAATATAAGAAATAATTTGATTTGAACATTTAACATTATTTACCATCATTAATTAACATTATTAATCCGAGATAGATTAAAGAGTTCCTCGGCTAGCCAATAAGTTCGGATTTTACGTGAAACTTAGGCCAGTCCCAAAATAACGCACTGTGTTTAAGAAGAGATGGATTTTATTTATTACACTCTTAGACGTAGGTACAAGGCTACGCATTTCCCTCATGGTTAATCAGTTATAGGTCTAATTGTTTTAATGCAAAATTTTCTGGAAAGTAGTGAACATATAAAAAGAGTAGGCTATTCCATTTTTTTTATCAACCGTAAACATTTTTATTAACACCGAACTTATATCAAATTTGACGCTAGTAAAAATTAGTTCGTCAAATACTCGGTGGGAAGAGCCACTTACTAGACGGATATAACCTCAACCACGTTACCTACATCTACTCTGTTGATTTCTCTCCTAGGTCGCAGCACGGTGAATGATTCTATATTGTACCTGTACCTTTACTTAGAATAAGTTTAGTGTTTTTAAATACGTTTTGATCATTTTGAATGATTCAAATTAATTTTGAATTAGAATCATTAAAAATAAAATACACATTACAGTATGTGCAAATTTGTCCAATATCTAACTTGCACAATTCCGTCTTGATAAAATAATGCTCAAGGCTCATTTTACAAAAAAACTAAGCATAATAAAAGAGAGAAAACAAAATTTCTTGCACCATTTGGTTACATCATTTTTTTACTTCGCTCTGATCTGATTAAAAGTGTTAAAACGTGACAGAATTGTCCCTACTTGCGCTAAAGTAACGAATAAAAAACAGTAAAATTAATTTACAATGTACAAACAATGTCAACCTAATTTACTACACAATTAGGCCTAAAGTAAAGCAGCCTATTCTAAAATATTGGGCAACTAAACAAATATTAGTCAGCTATAAGTGCATATACATTTTGTAATATATTTGAGTTAGTACTAGACTCAAGACTGCAATTAATTTCATGAGGCATAAATAAGATAATAATACGACTCTAAAAAAAAAAACAGTCTATGGTTCGAATTCCACGTAAAACTGTAGGTCCCGTCTTCATTATCCTTCAAGTGCAAAAACAGCAGGACGTTAAAAAAAACTAAAAAACAGCCGCGATGATCGACCTGTGCTTTTCCGATCATCTATACTGCCAGTCTCACGAAGTTTACTACCATATTGTTGACTTATTAGGTACTGAAGAGTTGGGAAATTGTAACTGGAACTCGTCTTTACTTGTTTGTGAGATTTATACGCACAATAAGTCTCAATAATAATCATACGTCCGTCCTTGGAAAAATAAACGGTACCAGAAACTGGCACATACTTTCTCACAAACATATTTAAATTATTAAACAGATTGACTGTGATTTCATAATTTGTAGATGGGGTAAGAGAGGTGATTTATTAAAGTAGAAGATTAACTAATAAATATTATTATTATTATTAGCTAGAGATAAAATTATTCCATCAATTTCGAACAAATTTGCGCCAAACACGTCAATTAGGCCTGTATAGATGCACGAAAAAAGGTTTTGAAATTTTTTGAAAAACAACCCCCTTTATGCCCAAAAACCCCCCAAAAATCAGTTATTATTATTATTAGGTAAACGAGAATTTTTATAAAGATGCTGTTTTTTGCATTAGGCTACAAATAAGCCAAATTTGATCAAAATCGTTAGAGCGAGTTTTTTATAAAAAAAATAATAACTGGTTTTTTGGGGGGTTTTTTCAAAAATTTTCAAAACCGTTTTTCGTGCATCTATACAGGCCTACTTGACATGTCTGGTGCAAATTTGTTTGAAATCGATCAAATAGTTTTCGCTCTAGCTTTGTATACATTCAGACATACTTACAGACATACATACAAACATATTGACGTGTTTGGTGCAAATTTGTTCGAAATCGATCGAATAGTTTTATCTCTAGCTAATAAATAGTAATATTTATTAGTTAATCTCCTAGTTTTAAATCACCTCTCCTACAATAATGAAGTCACTGTGAATCTCTTTAATAATTTAAATATGTTTGTGAGAAAGTACGTGCCAGTTTCTGGTACCGTTTATTTGAAACTCCCGTTATTTTAACACTGTTATTAGCGAATTTCCATATGAAAGATGAGCTATTGCAGACCCTTATAGTAAGACATAAGGTCGGGAGTAGTACATGAGCACCGATCATGGTCCCCAGAACACGTTTTGGGACGTCACTAAAATGTATTTACGTATATTTTAGGGTATTATCAAAAAAAAAAAAAATAAAGCTACGATATTATTCTACACATTTTGTTTTTTTACACGACCGTATAGTTCGCTTGGTTCCCCCCAAAACTATCAAAACGTAAAATACCGTAAAAGTACCCGGTTTAAATCCACGAGGGGATTTTACCGTTGTGCAGCTCCTGAACCGGGGCCGAGTTTGTACGCTGCGAACGAAGCAAAGCAAGGTTGAAGTGTAAGTTCGCAAAGCGAGTTTTTCTGCGGCGAGTCGAAGCTGTACATAATAATATTCACCACGGTATATTATATTTCATACATTCAGCGCCTTTGTAAGTAGACCAATTTCCCAAATTGTTGGTTGAAACCCTTAAACATAAAAATTTAACTTTAGAAATTCGCTAAACTCTCGTCAGCGGTTCAGCTGCGTGATCGAATTATTATTTCTTTAAACTGGCTTTTGTTTTTGCGAGTCAAAGTTCGTGCTACGTTTTAAAATACAGTATGTACATTTCTCACCAAAGAATTAATAAAATATTACTTCATTATCATAAATATAGGCCACACTCATTATAATAGAGGAGGTACAGTACAGCAAAAAATTATTAGCGCTTTTCTATAGGAAAGATGGGCTATTGCAGTGAATCTTACGGTGACACCTAAGTTTGGAAATGGTCAATGTACACCAATCATGGTTCCCAGAAAACGTTTTGGAGTGTCCTTAAAAAGTATAGCCTATCTGTATGTGTTCGCACTCTAACATCCTCATTTTTCGTTCGATTTGGTGCAAATTTGGTACACACGTTGGTTTTCCAAGTCGTTCTGACGAGTTGTTCAGCCAAAAAATCAACAATTGGAAGCACGTTTTTTGACAGGAAGTAAAATATTTTGAGATTTTTCGTTCTAGAATTAAATTTTTTGGGGTTTTATATTAAAAATAATAATAATAATAATGCAGGAGATTATCTGCACATTTTTTACACGACCTTTTAGCTCATCTGGTTACCTCAAAATCGATCAAAACGTAAAATTCCATTAAAGTATCCGGTTCAAATCCACGGGAGGGATTTTACCGTGGGATGCAAAGTCGCGAAGCGAGTTCGTCCCCTCAGAGCGAAGCGTTAAATATGGGAATACATTATTTTCTATGGCAAGGTATACAGTATATATAATGCAGGAATACATACACAGATATGTAGACAGATTAAATCATGTTAAACACCCAAACAGCGAATTTGGGGGTTAACGTGTAAAGTGGCAGTTGTCTAGTAGGCATACAATTTATGACATAAATAAAGAGAAAATCCCAGATTTTTTAACATATTCGCCCTGAAAATTTTGTCTTTTTTGCGTAATGTAATTAAACTAATGCAAAGACATTGCCTACATTTTAAAATAATCACAAGAAGAGACATTTTAATAGCACTACCGTTAAAATGAAATTTGTTTATGATGAAACATTAACAAAAATAAGAACAAAAAGTTATGCCGAAACCCGGGATCGAACCAGGGACCTTTAGATCTTCAGTCTAACGCTCTCCCAACTGAGCTATTTCGGCACATGTTTGAAGTCAGTAAAAACGTACAACTTTACTGTACACGGTTATCTTTATAAATAATAATAATTTTATATCAAGTGAAGCATTATTTATCATTTTTATTAGACATGCAAAGCTATACAAAATAACCTCAAATGCAACCGCAAGTAATATCAATTTTATTTTCTCACCATACTATATATAGTATAGAGAAAGTATAGTGACAAAAAAAGTCGATGTTGAGATTTTTGTAAAATATCAGTTTTGCCCCTGAGTCCAAAAAAGTGGTTTTTACAAAATGTCTGTATGTATACAAAGCGAGAGCGAAAACTATTCGATCGATTTCAAACAAATTTGCACCAGACATGTCAAGTAGGCCTGTATAGTTGCACGAAAAACGGTTTTGAAAAATTTTGAAAAATAACCCCCTTTTTGGCAAAAACCCCCCAAAAAATCAGTTATTATTTTTTTATAAAAAAAAAAAACGGCTCTAACGATTTTGATAAAATTTGGCTTATTTTTGTAGCCCTTAATGTACCCCCTACCATATGCAAAAAACAGCATCTTTCTAAAAATTCTCGTTTAGCTAATAATAATAATAATAATAATAACTGATTTTGGGGGGTTTTTGCCCATAAAGGGTGTTGTTTTTCAAAATATTTCAAAACCTTTTTTCGTGCATCTATAGGCCTACAGCCCTAATTGACGTGTTTGGTGCAAATTTGTTCGAAATCAATCGAATAGTTTTCTCTCTAGATAATAATAATAATACTTATTAGTTAATCTCCTACTTTAATAAATAACCTCTCCTACCCCACCTACAATTATGAAGTCACAGTGAATCTGTTTAATAATTTAAATATGTTTGTGAGAAAGTATACGTGCCAGTTCCTGGTACCCTTTAATTTAAGTATTGTGTATTAAACAAACTGGAATACAAAATTGGTAAAAAAGACAAAGTAATGTATCGTTATGTAATTATGTAGGTACATAGTAAAATTAGTAAAAATAAGAAATTTGAATTTCAAAACAACAGGCGCTTTTTGCTGCTAAAACAAAACTTTACTGTATTGCTTCACTCTATTAAATATAATGTGTATAATTTGAATGTCCCTTTATAGCGTAGATACGATTTGTATGAACAAGATGTCATTAAATTCGTATTGATAACGCGGTAAAGCCTACTAACACGTTTAAAAGTTATATAACTAATGCTACATTTAGCAAAACTCAAAACGGAGAAATGTTACATATAACAATTTTCGTTGCTACATGTAGCTTTTTTTGCAATACTGTATCTAGCAAAATTATGCTATCCATTTGGAGTCGTTAAGATCAAAGATAATTTATGCTATTTGCAGGGCCGGATCTACATATTTTGCGCCTATGGGCACTGCAAAATTGTCGCCCCTTACAATTAAAAGCACTGTATACCCCAACCAAAATTTTCTCTAGTTTACATTGAATTTGCAATATTTTTTACTCCTTCCAAAAAAGTGTTTGTTACTATTTTCTTTCTCCTAATTTGCTCAGGTTGATTGCATTAGTAGTATAAACATTTTTTTTTATATTACTAATGAGTAAATGATATTTATAAATCGTTATTAAAACAAAATATAATATATATTTAGTTTGAATTACAAACAAATAACTGTTTAGAGAAATATTATACTCAATTTTTATTAATATTTCTGCATGATTACACAAACAGGAGGTGAGGAGGCTAAATCTAATTTTACTTTTAAAAATTTAATAACGTTATTACGTAATTTTTATAAGGTGAAATTCAGAAGTGGTTTTACTACATTGTGTAAACTCGGCTTAAATGTAGTAAACACGGTAAATTTCTGCCGTTCGATACTATACAATCTGTTATCCAGTCAATTTACTGTAACAAGACAGTTATTCCAACACCCTGAAAAGTTACAAAATGTTTATAGGACGAAACCTGAAACTTATACAAAACTGTGCGGTCTATTGAAAGATAAGTGTAACATCGAGGATAATAACTATCGGAAATCAATTAGTATTGAAGAAAGGCTGTCAATATTTTTAAGGTATGTTAAAAAGGAGGTCACTTTTTTATATTTTCCATGTTGTACCGTTTTCTACAAAAACATTAGAGATAACCTCATGATATTTTTTCCAAACTGTTAACTCTAAAGTACAGCGCCGCAACAACTGACTAGAAATACGTTCTGCGCATGCGCGGGCTCAAGAGGCAAGAGACATGTCCGTCCAAACACCAACCGGTTGGTTCGCTAGAGACACGTGCTAGTGACACGAGTCGCTGTCAACGTGTCCGCGAAACTGGTGTGTATAGCTCCATAGGATAACACAGAGGTTGGTTTTTGAGTGACATGTCACTAGCACGATAAATGTCAGCGACACCGGTGTGTAACCCGCCGGTGTGTATTATGTTGCCTATTTAACCATAATACAGCTCAAAATAGTATCTGATTCTAATGACAAAAAATTGACCCATTTTCTTGCTGAGGAGTGTGTATTCGGTGAATGGGTTCTGTTTGTAACCGCAGTGGATTGAGGTTTGATGGCCTCACTCGGTACTTCGAATAATGTCTATAATTTATTGTGTACATTCATTTGTGTTTAGTATGTTGTTCAAACTAAATTTTGTTGAATTTTAACGATAGTGTCTTGCTGTTAAGCAATTATTATGCTTTGGTGATGGTACTAAAGTAGCAGGTTACCTGCACTTATATAATGTAGGCAATAATAAAAAGTCTAGTAATATTAATCATGGAGTTCAATGAATATACTTGAACAACTTTTATGATTTGCTGAAGTCTGCATTTAGGTAACAGAGGGGCTGGAAAACAAGTCAGTCTGTTAGCAACCTTGGTGTGGGACAGAGTCCAAACTCAATCTTGGGTTCTTTTGCACTTACCTCAAGCTAGAAATTATATAAATTCTAACAGTAGAGCGTTTTTGTTTGTAAATGAATAAACTTCAAGTATCGTCTACTTAATTCCAAAACATTGACCACCTTTTTGGGATATGCACTGTCTGCTATTTTGGATCATTTTGGACATCAGGCAAGCGAAGATGCGTGTATGGGATCCACCCCTAGCGAGGCAAACAAATTAATATGTGTCGAAAAGCAAAAGTTAATTTGTTTTTTGTTAATAGAGGAATTAAGTGTCGAATGAGATCCTTTGATGCGGGACAACCTTTTAAACAATATAAAGTTGACAAACTATTTAATAAACTAAAATCCACTCACCATCTTCACCAGGAAATGTAGACATCATTACTCCTCTGCAGCTCTGTGGATGTTCATCCTCCGAGTGTTCCAATCTCCAAGTTTCCAGTTCGTCTTTTATTTTCTTTAACAACACTCTCATATCACTAACATTCTCGGCACTCCGTCTGTTCACTAACTGATAAGTCAAACTATTCGGCACATCCGACATTTGTAACAACTTCGACATTTTATCTACGACTTGTTCTTTCTGTTTAACGATATCTTCCGTATAATCCTCAGGACAATAGGCTGGAAGATCTAAATCCGAGCGTGGTAGTTTCTTTGGAAGTTTTGCATCAGAATGTTTAATTTCGCGTTTATTCTTTATTTGTTTTTGAATTTTAGGCACTGGTATTACTGACTTTTCGAAAGCTGATATTTGTGAGCCTATTGATTCTAAATGGAGTTGTAGTTCTTTTGAAGTCTGGAAAAAATATAAAAATTAATATAAATAGTCCTATGTTTGTACATTCAACATAAACTTTTGAAATTGTAGGCCTTTCTCACATTATTTGTAACAAGTTTGAAACTATCTCCTGTTATAAAGTTAGTCAATATAAAATAAAGAATTTTAACTTCTGCTTAGGCCTGAAGTTCAAACAAAATCATGTTCTGATATATTATTACAGTTATTAAAACAATACAGGTTGAATAAAAATGTTTAAGGCAGCTACATAAACATTGGCCCGCAATTTTTTCTGCTGGAATTTTAGTGTTTCTTTTTTTCAAAAAAGTAATGACAACTTTTGATTAAAAAATAACATTGGATGTCGTTTGTAATCATGGTTAATGTTATCACTATTAGCTTTGATAATGTACATTCTAGATAGGCCACCTAATGCATTCTTTAGTGAGAGATTTTTGAAGCAAAGGTTCAAGTAGTGCCAAATGTTTCACAACAGGATGCGCTGATCTTGAAATTTAAAAAATGGTTATTTTGTTGACGACTAGAATGAGCTACAGTCGACTTACCGTCACTAGACAGTAAATTGCCACTTTTCGTTTGTTTAATATGTGACATTTTTGTAATTTAAATTAAATCTGTAGATGTATTTTATAAATACAGTTATCAAGCTGTTGATATCATCAAGTACAAATATACACAAAGTCATTGTATACGAATATTACAAAATCATTACAATATAAAATACAAAGTCTTAAAAAAAGAACCTTAACTTTAAAATGATGTGTACTAAAATGTTCTGACTTTTTATTTAGAGGTTGGTACATTAAAGTAGACTAATGCAGGTTGCTTATGGATTTAATAATGAATGTTATCATGTTTATGTTCACACAGTATTTCCAATCAAAAATAGTTTTAATTAATTTAATTAGCTTTAGTAATTTACCACCAATAGGATGGATAGCCTAAGTATTAAACAATTGATACTAAAATGTTTATCTACAGAAATTAAATACAAACACAAAAT
Source organism: Philaenus spumarius (assembly GCA_018207615.1). NCBI lineage: Eukaryota > Metazoa > Arthropoda > Insecta > Hemiptera > Aphrophoridae > Philaenus > Philaenus spumarius. The sequence goes on from JAGFPH010001187.1 coordinate 199,552, forward strand.
ACTGTAGTTTAAAAAAATACCGTAGTAATTTACTATCAATGGGGATCTGGGTAGCTTATGAATTAAACAATTCATATTAAATTGAATAGGTACCGTACAGAAATTATTTACGAACACTAAATAGATAAATAAAATAGCAATTTACTATCAATAGTAGAGGTAGCTTTAAACAATTTATTAATTTTTACTCATCTGGCCCCACAGAACAGCAGTATTAAGTTGGTCTTTACGTTGGCAGATATACATGGTCCACAATGAGTGCAATATATATGTTGCAGACGCCATGTGTATCTAATTTTCACACAAATAAATTTTGACAACGAAAAATAAATATTTATATATATTTTAAGTCATTGGGATACAAACGAAAGAAAAAAACTCTTTGGCCTGGAGGTAAATTTTCACTCATAAGGGTTGGCAGTTAAAGTGTTTTAAAATGAATATGTACAGAAATCATTTAAAAACACAACATACCTAGTTAAATAAAAAAAGTAATTTGCTATCAATAGGAGTGGGTTAAATTATAAATTAAGCAATTAATAAATGAATATTTAGAGAAATTATTTACAAACCCAACATAGTTAAATAAAATAGTAATTTACTATCAATAGGGGTGGTAGCTTATGCATTAAATAATTAATATTAAAATGAATATGTGCAGAAATTATTTACAAACACAACATAGTTAAATAGATTAGTAATTTACTATCAATTCAGCACTGTTACGTTTGTGCCTGAACGTAACAGTCCCCAAGAAGTTAAGCGGTAAACAACACAAAAGCACTTTCAAATATAAATTCTACTGACTTATTTCTTTATGCTTAGACAGAAATAAATGTGGTTCATTGCACTTTATAATGATTAACACATAAATAAATTAAAAAACCTCTGTTACACATGTTACTGTTTTTCAGGCAGTATCTAAAAAGGGTTATTAATTTTAAGCAAAAGAATGTTAATACAGCAATGTTATTTTTTTTTATTTTTAAATCACAAACATAAAAATATGTTTCTTATTTAATGTTTTTAAATGTTCAATCACACTCCCAATTTTTAATTACCAAACATCTAGATTTTTTTGACAAAACACATTTAATTTATAACATTTTCCAACATCAATTTCTCTCTCTCTTAAAAGTGAAAAGCTCCTCTCTGCCGTTGCAGTGGTTACTGGCTCATAGCTCCAATACAATGTTAATTATTTATTTGAATTCGAATTAGGACCAAAACCTACTTTTATAATGCCGGTACATAACAATTATTCATTACTTCGGCTCGCATTACAATACCGAAGTATAGAAATCATGCGGCAATTTTGTGTGTGTCTGTTTTCCTGTATACACGATAATTATAAGCACTCACAGACATCGTAGAAAACTTCTGATGGTACCAAAATCTTCGTAATTTTATTGCAGAGAGTTGAAAAGTTTTTGAGCTTTCTAGCATGAGTTGTAGCGCGTCGGGGTCACGTTTTTGGGTCAAAATTATGAAAACACAGTGTGGGGGTATCGTTTTATATGTTTTTGGGTACGGAAAAACCAATTTTGAGAGTTAAAAAGTCGAGTTTCAATTAGTGTGTTCTGTCCAGACGAGCCGAAGTCTCGAAAAAGTGTTCCATCTTTTCACTAGTTTTACCGTTTATATACGGTAAAATGAAAAGTAACAAAACCCGTCCATTTAAAGTAATGTAGGCCAAACTACCGCACAAAAATGAATTAATTTTCAGTTTTTCTAAAATTGTTTTATATATATATATTGTTAGTAGGGGCTCTGCCCCTGGACGCTTCGCCCAGATGGCTGCTTCGCTTCGTTCACAGTTGGAAAATTCGCTAAAGAATCTCGTTAATCTTTGGCTCGTTTGTACGTAGGTTTGTAAAATTATGAAACCAGGCTTAAATATATTAACAGTAATTACAAGATTAATTACAACCTCAAATACATTCTTTAGAAACGTGAGAGGCTTTCATTACGATTGTTGTCCTAGTTCTACTATCTTCTGTCAACTTAAGTTTTGAAACCAGGCCTAAATATTGTAAAAATTATTGCAGGATTAACATTAACCTCAATGCTATGTTTCAGAAATGAGCCAAGCCTATATATTACAAAATTGACTATTAGAATTTATCCATCTTTGCCAAGTTTACATTTTTTTACAAAATAAATTATTAAATCAGGCCCAATTTATTCTAATTTCAACGTGCTACAACAGTATAAATTAGCTTGTTTTTTTAACAGTATAATTAAAAACTATCCAATGAACAGCTGATTTTGGATAATACTCAATCTCAGTTATATTCCACTCTATTTTCAACGTGCTAAAACAGTATAAATTGGCTTTTTTAAACAGCTGTTTTGATCGCTTTATTTACTATTTCGTTGTTATTTTGTAACCACGTGGCAACCCATAAGACGTACCCTATGTTAAAATTTTTCAACTTTTAAATTAGATTTTCTCAAAAAATTGCGTTTTTACACGAAATAAAACTATATGGATGTACTGAAAAATCAAAACTACACCTAAATACAAAATTTCTTTAAATTCGTTAGAGCCGTTTTCGAGATCCGCGACAGATACAAAGATAGATACAAGAATTGCTCATTTAATATATTATTATTATTATTTGTTTTGCCGTGAGCCTGTTTTATCTAGTGTAAGTTTAGGGGCCCAAGGGGGGTTTAAGCCCGTTAGCCCAAATGGTAGATCCACCACTGGGTAAGCTAATTGAAAACAAACATTCGTTTAATTTTCAAAACATAAAAAGTTTTTTCTCGATTTTTGTATTCTTTGTACATTAATTTATTACAATTAGTACATCATGGTCAAAATTCAACCAATTTCGGTTTTAAAGTAATGAAATTCAACTTGTTCACGTAATGTTATATCCTCATTAAAAATAAATAAGACATTATAGTAGACCTATTTATTGATAATATACGGTAATTGATAGAGAGTAACTTTTTGGTTAGGTCTTTGATTAAGTGTAGGCCTACACCTGAGACATACTGGTTCTTTTAACTTTTATTATAAAACTGTTGTTATAAAATATACAAAATAAATTGATTTTAACATTTAACAGGATTTACCATCTTAGTTTTGAGGTTATTATTAATCCTACACCTTTATTATAAATAAAACATAACATATGTTTTTAGAAGGTTCCATCGGGGGTTGGCGTGCGGAGCACGCAGGGGTATCTCCTAGTAAATTACGAATATTGGTAATCTGATAGATATAATCGGTCAATCAGAAAAGATAGTCTTAGCAACTTTTAATCAGAAAAATATTTTACTATCAATTAATAATTATCTTTATTGTAATTTATATGTTTGTGAAATTAAATTGGAAAGGAAAACTTTTCTTCCTGAACTTATGTTTAATATTTATTCATTGCTCAGTTGTGTTTCTGAACTGATAGAAGTTAGAGCTACATCACTGTTTTGTGTGAGAGTGAAATTTAAGTTTGTGTCAAATTATAAAGTTATCATCGTATACTAAAGTGTACCATACTTTATTAAGAGTATAGTGTTCTGAATTAAACAGATTATTAAATTATTCATTCATTAAAAGAAAGGGTGAAATCGAGAAATCAGTTGTTTTCTCTATAACAGTTTTTAACATTGTTTCAATACACATTTTAAATGTGTTTCTTAAAATTTTGTGAATTTTAGTGCGAGTACTGTAATAAAAATACCGTGCAATTTTGTAATTACCAGTTTTTGTTTATTACTATGTTTATATTTTATAGTTTTATGTTTTGTAGAAACCATTTTAGAACTTATGTGAAAAAAAAGCAATAATACTATGTAGTACTATATTATCATTTACTTATTTTAGAACTTATGTGGAAAAACCATAGGGTAATACTATAATATAATATTAAATACCGGTAATCATTTACTTATTTTAGAACTTACTTGAAAAAAACCATAATACTATAATATAGTACTAAATAATCATTTACTTATTTTAGAACTTATAATCAAGGACAATGTGGTTTTGTCTGTTCTCGTTATAATTTTAATGTTGTTTTAACATAATAATAAAATATTATTGATACCGAATATTGTTATCAGTTTAAGTTTGATCTGTTGTGAAAGTGGGAACAACTGTAGTTAAGATTTTAATATTGTAAATTTGGTGTATTCATTTGAACACTAAATTTTACCAGTACCAAAAATGAAAATTTTAACTTATCAAAATGCCAATGGTTTGATGTTTTAATGTTGAAATATCTTTAAAACCATAACTATCAGACCAACAAAACATTTACAGGCAACAAGAAATAACTTTCTTCTTTCAACTACAAGCAAAATATTTTGTAACTTATCGACAAAATACTTAAATTAATTCTTAAAATTGTTACATTAAACCAGGTTTAAAAGTTTTTGGGCAATGAATAGAACATGCCTAATAATAACTATTAAATAGGACACTTCAATTACATTTTTGTCTGGGTTAATCTTTGATGTTTTCAACAACTGATACCTGAGTTATCCTTTGACCTAAATAAATAAACTCAAGAAGTTTGAGTTAGATTTGTGTGCGACTTCCATTCTCTCAGTCGTTCCAAAAGTTATACTCAATGTAACCATGGCTTGTACAAATTATAAATTCGTGGTATAGAGTCCAGAGAAATTATTTTAGCGGCTTCTAAGCTCATAATTGAAACACACAGCCTGTATTAAAATTATATTTTACATGAATTTTGCACAAAAGTTCATAAGCACTAAAGTCTTCTGTAACCCCCCCCCCCCCCCCCTCTTTTTTCTCAATCAGGTTGGTAATTATAGCGCCATTTTTATCTGTAAAGGTCGGGTGTCCATTGGTCTACGGCTCGAATGTCCTACCCGTTGTGGCACTGTGTTTTGTTTAACACTTCTGTCTTATACTGCATATACATGTTTAATTTGTTAAATTGCTGATAAGTGCTTCACTAGTAAATGTTGAGCTATCGGAAGACAACAACATATCCGTCATTTTATAAGCTTTTGAGTTATTACAGAGTTTATTCTTAGTGTGGGTAGATGGCCTGACTGTACTGTACAACTTTATATCATTTTGTTTTAAAAATGTTTTCACGTAAATTAAACTGTTGATAATGTACATGTTTCAAACGTTACTGCTGATGAAAACAGGTTTTGTATAACACCTTTTCTAAATGCAGTAAAATAATTGATTAAATTAAAATATAAAGCTGTTATTTTTTATCAATAAACATTCGTGTGATTAAAATAACTGAATAAATTTGCAAAAACATGTTGAGTTCACTGATAAAAACGACAGTCAAAATCTTAGTTTTGGAGTAAAAAGGTAAACCCAGTGCCATTTAATTCTGAGTGTGACGGTAGTAAACAAGGTCATTGAGAATCCCGATCTGAAGTGGGAAAACAGAAAAGCATACGTGGACCTCCCGAGCTTCAGGCATGGCGCTGTTACAGTTTATTCTTTGAAGGGCCACAAGAAGCCTTTTGAGAGCAAAGGAATAAGAGTAACAACACTGTTGTTTTCAAAATATTAGCACCATAATTTTTTGTACATAAGAGAAAACATATCCTCATCACTTTTCACAAAAGTTCAGAACCACTATAGTTTTCTGCAAAGTATTTAAATTTTGGAGTAAAGTACCTAAACATTGGCCCATCAAAATTCAAAGAAAGATATTTTTCCGAGTTTTGATTTTTGAAACATAAGCATCATAACTATAAGAAATTTCACTGTGCCTTAGTCTATCTATTCTGCAGAAGATTGCTATAACAAGACGGGTAGGACTAATTCTAAAACGGTTCTGTTTTCCTTTTAACATACAGGACCTTAAAGTATGGAAAAAAACTTTTTGTTTCCTCGTCAAAAGAGAAAAATCTTTTGTGTTAATTTTGTAATAGCATGGGAGTATATTCCTCGATATCCAACTTTATAACTAGGCTATTTTTAAAATATATAAACTATAGTCTTCAACTTTGTTTTCTGGTGTGTAGGAAAAAGGTTACGTAAATAAGAAAATATAAACGATCACTTAATAACTAATCTACTCCCAAAGATACTTTTATTCCTAATATAATTAGTATTACAAACACAAAAAGGCCTACAGAGATGGAAAAGGGTTTCCAAATCTATGTTCAGACAAATGGTTTCTTAACAGCTCCAGAAGTAATGCTATGCAATTGTGAACACCCTATAACAAAATGGCTACCATTTTGACATAGGCTACCAATATTTTAAAGCATCTTTCCCAATTTTTCTAATTGAAAGCTAACTTAATTTCTTTATATATAAAGTGAGGGAGAAAGTAGCCTACATCTTAGTAGTGTACTATAATTGGTGACGCAACACTGAATTATCAACTAACTATTAATGTTAAACATATTACTTTAGGCCCATAAAATTTGACAGGTTTAAAAAATATGTTATTTTTATTAAAAGGAATTATTTTGATAATATAATTATTGTTATATTTAGATTGTATTACTAACAATTTGAACACTGGTTTTTAAATTTTACAAAATAAATCTATCTTTTCTGATGTCTTACCAAGCCCTTGAGTTCTTCTTCAGCTTTTCCCTTTCCAAATTTTCTATCTTTCTTGTTGATTGTCTGTTTCACATTTGAAACAGGAATGATTTTTCTCTTCGTGGGGTTTTCCAGCATCTTTTTTTTAGTATTAGGCTGCTTAATATCGTCCTGTTTTTTTCTGAAATAAAAATAAACGATCATTACACAGCATTTGTTCAGACAAAATAAAATGAATATTCAAAATCTACTTCAAGAAGAGTCAAATAGACAATGTTTAAGACCCTGAGTTTAGAAATACCTTTTAATTATATACAAAAATATGATGCCGTGGATAATTTAAAAAAGTTTCATATATTTAATAGCCATCTATTACGAAAACCTAGAATATTTACTAACCGCGAGTGATATCCACGTCGTCTCCTGCAATTTTCTACAAATACGCCA
>JAGFPH010001187.1:206720-268120 GCA_018207615.1 Philaenus spumarius
GAGAACCTGGGGTTCAAGGCGAGTGATATCCACGTCGTCTCCTGGAGTTTTCTAGAAATACGCCACGAAATTGATCGAAACTCGTTACCCTTGGGTTTTTAGGGTCGCTGAACACGATTATAATATCGACTATGCCCCCTGGAGAACCTGGGGTCAAAGGCGGGTGATATCCACATCGTCTCCTGGAATTTTAATATCAGGATCATTATTTAATTAATGTAAGGACACATTAATTTTTTTAAAGAATTTTTAAAATATTATGGATTTCAAATTAACCCTTGCAACTACCGGAAAAAGTCGGTGAGTTCTTTGAGATTCCAAGGGGACATCGTTGATATTATATTCGTGTTGAACGACCCCAAAAACCCCCGAGTACAAAAACTGGGCACTTTTCTGTCATTATTGACAAAGTTATAATTTTTTCTTTAATTAGCTCATTGAATGCACTTAAAAAAAATGCATTTTTCTTATGTACCGATGCAATACTGATTTCTCATCGATCGCACGGGTTCACAAATTTTAGTGGTTGCTTTCTGAATCGAATGCAAACTAAAGCAGTTATATCGATCCGTCTTACTGCTAAAATTATCGTAGGTTTGGCCTATTTTTGAGCTTTATTTCTTCACCTATTGCATTAATTTTCAACATTTAATTCTATTTCGTTCTTCGTTAGACTTAGCAAAAGCTGAGTACGAGTAGACAATACGTAAGAGGTATAGCAGAGCCTTTAATTAGCATATTGCAGTAGTTTCCGTTTGGCTATAAAAACACATTACTTTTTAGAGTTACAAGAACCGTTCTAGGACAACTTTCAGTTCGATAACTACAAAAAAAGTTAGGTATGTTGCTGGCTGGTTTTAAATAAGTTTACGTTCAACATTTTTATTGGTAAATTAGGCGTTAAATTATAAGCGCCAATATAAAATCAAAATATAACGGATTATTGTATAGACCCTTCTAAAGCTGTTACGAAATTTGTACCACAACATCAATTTTAATTCACAGACATGACTGTCTCATCTGTTAACACAAAATTCATGTTACAAAGTAAATAATGAAGGTTAAACAGAACCAGAAAACCCCTATGTAGCATCTATGGGGATGCGGAATACTACCCCCCGGAAAATTATCCCCCCAGGTGAAACGTGACGTCACGAAATCTGCCAACTAACCAATATGGGAGCCGTGTCCGCGACTGGAATACTATCCCCCCTAGCAAAAGCGGGTCGCCGGAATACTACCCCCCGGAAAACTACCCCCCCAAGCAGGTTCCTACAATTATACTGTTATCGGTAACATACTGTGACTAAACAGTTTAGGTTAGTCCTCTAGTTTTTTTTTTATTCTAATTATATAAAGTGATAATACAAACGCATCGAAACTTGAGTGTGCGCGACTGGAAAACTGCCCCCCCCCAATCTCTGACGTCAAAATGACGTAGGAACCTGCTTGGGGGGATAGTTTTCCGGGGGGTAGTATTCCGGCGACCCGCATCTATTAATATTACGAGTAATCCTAGTCTTCCAACTGTTACAAAATGTTGCGCAGGTTGGCAACAACTCAACGCTCCGTTTCAAATGTAGACTAGATTACCACAATAGCTTTAAACGATCAATTTTATACCAAAACATTTGACGGAGAGAACAAAACTATTTAACAACCAGGTTCTTAGATCTTGGTAACAACAAACTTTGATAGGTAAAATTTTTGCCTGTATAAAAACTTGCTTTTAGCTTTACTATTTACAATTTTATATACAGTAAGCCTATTAGAAATTGATTTTAAAATTCTATTATTATTTATAATAACTATTATTTCTTATTGTCTTACTTGATTTCATAAGGTATATGTGTAGGCAGGCTAACGTCTGTAATTTTATGTTTCTGATTCAAAGAGGTATGAGGAAAATGCTTCTGCACTTTGACTGAAGGATTGCTAAAAGCATGAGATGATATTGCACTTTGAATGGTCACTGCACTGTTCGGCCTGTTTCTATTTGCATCCATCTGAAAACAAGGAAAAGACAGTATAGTAAAAAATGACTATGATAACATACAAACGATTGGCAAACTTTTAGAACACCACTACTTTGTGGTGCTATTAGAAATAGCATTCAGCTGAAGACATACCTTTTATTAGTTCATATAAAGATACATGTTTACAAACTGGAAACATACTGTGACTGGAGACTGTAAAGGTAGTTTAGATTAAGGTTTTTTACTAGATTGGGCGTAAATTTACTATACGACCCTCGGCTGATATTTTTGCAGCCACGACAACATTGTATTAGATTCTACTGTTAAATGTTGGATACAGGTAAACATACTATGGTTAAAGACTATAAGTTGGAACTTCAGGCTATTTTTTTTATCCTTGCATTTCTGTTGCCGTAGGGTCGCAAAGTAAATTCTCGCCCCAGATTGGAAACCCAGCTGAGGTAGAATAGTATTCTAAAATTTTACCTAACTATTTTATGCTAACCTCCATGAATGCCTTGCTCAACGTAATGAGGTAAGTTGGTTATTATTTTATAAATCTAGACAATATATTAAAAATCACGAAAATCAATAGAGTGCTTGTGTGATTTTCTGATTAAGTTGCAAAATAATAAACACTCATAGAAATCCAAGAGTCAACATACACAAACTAAGCCTTGGTCTGACAGTTCTTAACATAAAAATAAACATCCTATGGAGTCTAAAACTAAAACCAAAGTACTTATATTATGCTATTATTAGTATTGTATTTTTGCTCATAAAATCAGAAATATTTGGCAATATTATGTGATAACAAAATAAAGATGCATAGGTCGAATATTATTCAAATGAACTCATCAAACATTACTCACTTTAACTTGAAAGATAAAAGTTACTCGCAGTATTTCTACTATAAACTATAAATGATTATAACTTTATTTCAGTAAATTCAACTCAGACTAAAATAATAAACACTCATAAAGTAGGAAAATGCAAAGAAACTATTACAGCTACAGATACACTATTTCCCGCATTTTTACTATAAACAAACGAAATACAAAATTGAAATGGCTGATAAACAATAGAGCTTCTTGATATTGTCGGTTATATTATAGTACTATTAAATCAATTACTTTTATTCAGTGACAATTTGGCATCAATGATATTATAGTGCTTACAAGGTTGATAGATATTAATGAAAGACTATGGGCTCTGCCCCTGCTCGCTTCGCTCGCCAACCCCGTCAATGACTTATGGTGCCAATGCAAACATATTATTGTATATTGTCTTATTTTTACGGAAATGATGATTGATTAGGTCAGAAGCACTTAGATATAAGCATTGAAGAAACAACACTATAAGGCCTCTTTCACACGATACGACTTCTCGCCGTGTGCCGTGGACGGCGCGGTGCCGTGCATTCCTGAGCAAGCGCCGTGAATGACACGGCGTGCGTCGTGGACGGCACGACTTCTCTTCACGGCGTGAATTTATTCAGTTGTGTGAGATGGATGATCAAGAGAATATACTATGTCTATAAATTGGTATAAGATATTAATTTTGTTATAGTATGTTTATACATGTATTATTTACATTTAGTATATATTTTATTAAAAATAGTTAAATATGTTTAGAGAAAATGGGGTTTTACTGAACACGCGTTTTCAACATCTAAAAAGTGTACCGTACATGTCTTCGGTAAAATTTTTTTTTTTTAAATATTCAATTGGTTTTAATAAAAGTTATACTACATATTATAAACAATATATGTAGGAATATAAACAAACATACTATACAAAAATGGGGTTCCTATTAAAATTTTTAGACGGTTTAACGATTAGGCCTATAATAAGTTACAAATACAGTTTACGGTGTCGTATTTGGTATGTGACGGGCTCGTGTAGGATAAACCAAAGACCGCATATGAGTTAATTAGTAGCGTTGAGATTGTTTAAATACATTTTTTAAGTGAAATACAATAAAATAAGATCAACCTAGTATAAATTCACATGCAATAAACAAATATTGACTTAATTTTTTAGATAAGTTTTTTATCGTTTTGGTTATAGGAATACAAAACAGTAGCTACATTTAAAATATATAGGCCTACCAAATTTAACCTATCCTTGTATTACTATCAACTATCATTTCTTTAACTTTTATGTTATCTTTAGTTGCAAGTTTTCTAGTAAAATAACTTACCGTAAATGTTTTTATCGGCATCAGAAATTTCTCCAAATTTCGAATTCAAACGAGTGCAGATTTTACGCCATGCAGCACTAGTTTCTGTTTTTTAATTATAAATTTCAAGAGTTTTATCCCACAGAACAGGTCTTTCTTCGATTAGTGTTATAAAAACATCTATGTTCAGATCTTCAGAAAGTGACTTTTGATGCACTTATTAAACACTTTTAGCACACAAGAACAAAGAAGCAATTAGTGCTGTGGTTTGGTTAAGTAACTTTACTCATGCGCAACAGCCAAGTCAAGCTGAGTCGAGTCGACCTGTCTGAACATGCTCAATGCAGTCAATAGTAATCAACGTGCCGTGGACGGCGCGGCGCCGTGTCGTGGTTTGAATAACGCCGTGATGTTCACGGCCGCCTGGCACGGCGCAAAGTCGTGAACGATTTGTGTGAAGAGATTAATTTATGTACATAGTAATCAAAGTTCACAACGCCGTGCCGTCCACGGCGCACGGCGAGAAGTCGTATCGTGTGAAAGAGGCCTAAGAAGCGAAACCCCCATGTTATCAGAGGTAACACTTTTCAACAGTCGAAAATGCCTAGTTTGGATCGAGGCCAACAGGTACGCCAGCAGCATCGCCGCGCGGACTGTACCTTCTTTATTGGGACTGTAAATTACGTGCCCGCTCCTAGTGTCAACTTCACAGAGACCAAATAGGTTTGTCGATGCGTAAACGTAAACAACTGCTATGCTCTCCTTAGGTGACTTAGCCTATGGGTTGAGTTATCTTTAAATAAAAAAAAAAACAGGTTTTAGAGGAAAGATGTGGGATTCTACCCATCTCATTTTCTACATGAAATATATTTTTACGTAATTGTACACATTGAAAAAGTAAAATGCAAACTTACTTTAATTCAGGAATCATCTGACATAAAATTTTCAGTAAGCGAGGATTTTTTCATTTTTCAAATTACGATGTTTCGTCAGCGGGAAACTTGTAGGAAATTACAAGTACTAAAATTTTTGTCTCCAAAAACCCGTTTTGGTTTTTAATGTAGTTGATTAACGACAGTAAAATTGCGCTCGAAACTAAAAGGTCCTGCCACAAACGCTCCATTGGTCCGATCACGCTATTCTATTTATTTATTTATTCTGGATTAACGTTTTTATTCATTAGTTTTCATAATAAAGTATATTTTAGTATTTGTTTTTATTGCGTTTGTAAATCATTTCGTTAATTTATAAAAGTTTTGTAAATCCTATTTTAAAGTGAGAAAACAATAACTGAAAGAGAAGAGCATCTCGTAGTATTTTGTTATAATTAATTATATTTTCAAATAATAATCTATATTATTAAATGATTTTTGTCGAAAACCTATTTCCAATCGCCCAGCCTCTCCTAATGGACCGATTGTGAAGATTTAAAAAAAATGTGTTTATTTTTTATCTCTAGATATACCGGTATGTCATCAAGCAATGATTTTTTTTGTAACATTCGAGGCTATAAAAATTCTAATTTTATGAATTTTTTGGTTTTTTTTATTCATTTGAAAAAATAAAAAAGGACGAGGGTGTTGGTTATTGCGGTTACATTTTCAACGTGCGTACAAAACATAATGAAAAATTGTCTATTGTATACAACTGTATTTCAATTTTAAGCTTAAGCCCTTCTCATTGTGTCATTTTACTACTTCAAGTAGGGATTCATAATTCAAAAAGGAATTAAGGAATTCAAACCGTTGTGGTAAATTGTATAGTATTTTTGTATTTACAATTAACAGCTTCCCCTAGTTAATTACTAATAATAATCTATTAAATAGATACATAAACCTAATAATATTAGATTTTTTAATAAAATATTGAATGATTTGATTTGGTTAATTATTTGTTTAACTGTTGTTCATTTAGCACCACCAGGGAAGCACGTGAGGATTAACGGGTTCCATGGACGCGAACAACTTTACTTCCCATTATTTACAAATATTTGCAAACATTTAACCGTTATACTCAAAACGAGAACAGTTTTATTTACAAATTTTAAATAGAAGTTGTATTAACAGTCGGAGTGCGCAGTGGCACTCGGACTAGGTAACACTGGGCGCTCAGTGTTGCCAGATCGTGCCGCAGAGCGAGCGATTCTCGACCGTTCTTCGCTTTGCCAGTCCCATATCTGGCAACAGCGCAAATGTATCTCCCGCTTTATTCCGTGCTCGCGACAATAGTTGACAGTTGCTCTTTCTATTCAGTTCATATTCACGAGTTTTTACGCTGCGAGCGAAGCGAAGCTCATAACCCGTGCTACTTGTTTACATTACGGTAGCTCAATCCCTTACGCGAAGAATAAGCATACACCTAGTTATCGAACACTCGGTATAATTATTTCGTAGTCTATGTGTACCATACTTTGCTTTGAATTATTTTAGTTGTTGCTTACGTGATCGATTGTAAAACGTTTATATAAAGATTATTATTATTGATTTATTTCTGGTTTTTTTCTCCCAGTTCAAAATATTAACCATAAAACTAAATCTTTTAGAGCTTTTTCGCCAAACTGTCATAAGTATTGCCTGGAAAACAATACTTTTTATAAGCTTTAAATATCCCAAAAAGCAGTAATGAACAATTTAACACCTTATTTGAGAAAGGCTGAAATATATATGTTTGGTGTCAAAACAAAAACTGTTTTGGAATTTTACCTAAGTTTTTGTATATTTCGTTAAATATTTTACCAATTTTAAGCGATTTTACGAAATAGTTTATTTGTTAATTACTGTTGCATGCATATTTTACATTTACCTTGTATGGGATATTTTTTCAACAAAACAAACTTAGAAGACTTTACAATATTTTACAGTAATAGATTATCAAATCAAATTCAGGAAAAACCCATGTTCAAATAATGTTAATTGGAGATTTAAGATAATTTTTATACAGTATTTGATATAAAATTTTTACGTTAAGTTACAAAAAAATCATTGTAAGTTACAAAAAAATCATTTACTACTTAAAATTATTTTTAATTCATTAAAAAAAGTACGGTACTTAAATAAAGTGCTACACAGTGGCGTAGCGATCATGGAGCGAGTGGAGCAGCCGCTCCAGGGCGCTTGGCCTCGAGAGGGCGGAAAATTTTTGAAATAGTACATTATGATGGCGGCTGTTTGAAAATGTCAGACCTAAATTACTCCAAAACCGTACTTTTTAACAAAAACGTCAAGCTACCTTTTTTGTAGCCCTTTTAATTCCGTATCAGATGATTTAACTTTAAAACAATCGGATGAAGAATAATAGTTAAGTTAAAGATAATGACAGCAAATGTACATACAATATTGTAGTATTTACTGTATTGGTATAGGTTGCTGGATTGAATAAACCAATTATTACACATAACTTAGCTTTATCCTTAATTTGATTGTTTTAACAATTACACCAACCGATAGGGAATCAAAAGAGCTACAAAAAATGTGTCTTGACATTTTTTGTTAAAATGTAAGGTTTTTTAGTAATTTAGGTCTGTCCTTTTCAAACAGCCGCTATTTTGAAATGCATGATTGGACATAATCGTTTATTTTTCTTAAGATAGATCATTGTTAGGTTAAACTTCATTCCAAGTTTGAACTCAATGGGTTAAACCGTTCTCTAAATATTAATTATTTAGTAAAAGAAACAAAATGGCGGATATTAGGAAAATGAAGCGTTTGTAGAAAAAAAATTATTCTTGATTTTCTATTTATTCTGACCCATAGAACCATTTCCCGAAGTTTTTAACTCTAACTTTGTTCCACCCTGTATAACTAAAATTATAAGAACTTTAAAATTATGATATGAATTTTGAACATCGTGGGGGGGGGTAGGCCTACAGTTTGGTAAATTTTTTTCTGGTTGCGGCCTGAGCTGCAGCTTGTAGGATAAAAGGTGGCATGAGTCACCTATCTGCCGGTTAAATTGGGGGTGGGGGGGGGCTCCTAGATTGTTTTTGCTCCAGGGTGAACGATACCTCGCTACGCCACTGGTGCTACATAATGTGAATTAGTAACAATAAAAGTTTGTATTAAATTTGTAAGTCCTTTCCAATTTGCTAAATAAATTTGAAGTACGAGTTAAATGTTCGTGATCAAAATACAAGAAACAGTATTTTAATTATTATTGAAATATATAAATTTCCATGGTTTTTAGAAACAAATGCCTTAACCTTGTTCTACGAAGTATAAAAAACAACGTTTGTAGAACTGCGTGTCCTTTTACAGAGCAGCTTTTAGCATAGATCATGAATAATAAATAGATCTTGCATCCATACGGGGGCTATGTGCCGAAAAAAAGGTTGTCGCGAAAATGGTACATGATCGCTCCGCGAGGTAGCGCTAGGGAGAAATCATTGGTAGCATTGGTGTTTCATACAGGTTCCGTCGTTTCCCCAATAGATAACGCCACTATCGTCGAATTTCCAGTGGAACAAAATATTGCATTGGATCGGAGTTCTATTAGGTTATCTAAATACAATGCTTTTAGTAAGTTATAGCATTGAAGAAACAACACTATAGTTATAGTTTTTAAGTCTACTGTGAACAATGGATGTAGAGTAGATCTAATTATTGCCCTACCCAAGATATTACCACCCCCCCCCCCCCCCCCAGTAAAGGCAATACGTGTAGTGTGTAGTACGCTAGTCATGGAAATTTAGAATGTCGCCAAAGTTGCCTTAACGTAATTTTTTTTAAATAGTGAGTAGAAGCCATAGCTTGATATGTCACCTTTTCTAATTTTACAGGAGAGCCGTTTAAAGTTAGGATTACTCTGGTAAATCCAAATTTAACAAAATTTATTACTTAAATGGTTTTCTTGCAGCTAAATTGTCAAACTTTTACTATAATAAAAATAAAATGAAAAGATTTGCTTAAAACGAGATATTCACGATTTTATAACATAACAGGTTTTGCCAACTTTAAGAAAAAACACTTAATGGGGAAAACAGGAAAAATAGTAAGGTTTTTTTTAAAAAAGAAAGAATTATAAACTTATTTATTTCAACATGTATCTTTTTGTCAGATTTATTCTTTGGACTTTGGAATAAGAGCTTGGAACTTGGAAAAATAGTCTTTCGGCCTCTTCGGTCTATGATTATGTTAAGTATCCGAAATGGAGAGAAAGGATTTAGGTCGTATTTGAAGTACACAATTCCAAATTCGTTTGTATATCTCAACCATTTAATGTTATGCTAGTGAACTGGATTTTTGTATGTGCCTTTGATTCGATGTACAAAAATATTGTTATTTAAAAGTGCAGAGAATGCCTTAAAATCGTTTGAAAATATTTCAACCACTTTAATAATTTTTTCCCCTTGGAGGGATCTCACAAACTGACACCAGTCACGAGGTACAGTAATCCTTAATTTTTCCTCATTATTTCTTGCTGATTACCTATATATGATGTCAAACATTTTTTTTAACAATTGATCCTGGCATGGTCATTGTCACATTCCAGGCGTGTGTGACTTGGTAAAAGAAACTTCTGGTCGATAACCTGGAGAGTATCTTTTTGAGGTAAAGCAAACATAAACATAACTGCAACGTTAATACTGCGGTTCTAGCGCCACATGTGCCAGAGTATAGGCAATACTCCTGCTAGCTCCTGCTCAATACTATCAGGAAATTATAAGATCTTTTTTTAAATGCAGGAGCCGATTTGCTCAGATCCCCTTCCTCCCTAAAGTTCGCTCCACGTGTAATATTCTGATGATTCATTATTTGAACAATCACGGATTATAAGGTTGTATATTAATAGTAAACTTTTGTAGCAATATTAGTTGTAAGATAAGGAACTAGAAGTACCTACTGTAAATCAAATATCAAAATATTTTTACAGGCAATATTTTTAGCCTTACCTTGCCTTCTCGTTTTCGGTCGTATCCTTCCTGTGCTTCCAAAACATGTGCTTTGTAGCAGTCGTCAATTGAATCATGGGGTCAATTTTATTTGAATCATGCCTCTTAGATCAATAAACGCATCACAAGTTGTGCACGTATCAATATAAGATATCTTAAACTTGAATCCTTTTACATTAAAAACGATCTTAAATATGTCATAACATACGAATTTTTCATGTTCATTTTCAAGACGCAATTCTAAGTACTCATACGTTGTTTCATACTCAATTCCCTTGATAAGAAGATTCTTTCTGATAAAGTGTGTTGTCTTGATAGTGACTTTCGTGTACTGGATAAATATCAATGAATTAATTAATAACATTTATTTTATCCTCACTGGTTTTGACCTCTTTTATCAGTATCAATAACTCCAAAAGGGGGAACTCTAAGTTTATCTATTAGACCGTCACCTGCTAGTTATGTTTGATTATTGTAGATCGTGCATCAAGAAGATTGGCAACTTTGTCGTTGAAACACGTTTGAGTTCATAAACTTATTAGTTGTGAGATTCAATGTTCAAGTCAAAACACGATCTCCTTTACTCATCTCTATAAGGTTCTCTACTATTATAGGCACAGTAGTAGGCATATCTAAAGCCAATGTTTGACCATTTGCATAATTAATAATCTCATTATCAACAAATTCCCCTCCAAAACTCTTTTTCGGGTTAACATCTTCTTTTTTTCATTTTCCTTTATGCAGTAAATAATTTTGGTCGAATTTTTATAACTTCACCACATTAACAAGTGCACACGTAATTTTATTAGATCTTTAAAACGAACATTAAAAACCTTAAGCTGGCCATACACGTTCCGATTTGTAGGACGACCGAGTTGGACTGCAAGTTGGATGTGTTTCACCACTTACGATCCAACTTACCATCCAACTTACGATCCAACTAACGTTTCCATTATTAATTAATTATTTCATTAACAGCTGATTTTAAACTTTGAAGCCATTATTTACTTTTCTAAATTTTAGGTTAGGATTTTATTAAAATGTAGACCTGAGCATTGCTGCTTCTTTTAACATTTATTATTTATAACTGATTAATCCTACATCTTTATGTAATGCCTCATTCATGTAATTTGATGATGTATTAAGGAAGTTATGGCGTACCAACAAAAAAATGGCCTTGAGAAATAATACATGTGATTATTGTGAAAAACATTTAGTAAGTGCTTGCAGCAGAGGTTGCTATGACCTACATATCAATTTATGGCAACTTACAATATTAGAACAATTTACATATCAAGTATGGGCCTGGTTCCACCACGTCATTATTAATAAGAATTTTAAATATCTAGTTTTACCATCTTGTAGATCTCAACAAGACGAATCTGTCGGTACCAATATCTCAATTTTGAAAAAAAGTAGACATGTCAAGTTATGGCTTCTAATAATCAAAACTTCTACCCACAGAATTGGGGGTTCAGTTTTGAAACCCAGTGTAGGCCTAAATTATAATATTTAGGTTGCATCATTTAGATATAATTAAAATTCAATAAGTAAGTGTTAAATTTATAAAAACATAATTTTTTTAATGAAAACAAGGTGAGAATATTTTACTATTTCTGACCTATCAATCTGTCAGTCTACTCCCCTTCAAATTTAGGTGGGTTACATACTGAAGTGAAGCTGCCACGCAAAGGCACGCTGCATGCGTCGTGCCAGTGCAAGGTCTCTAAAAAAGGAAAGGTTACCTCATAGTCATGTAAACAAACTCAAACCCCTCGACCCGTTCCCTGTCCAGTGACGTCATCTATAGTATAAAAACACCGCGCTACCATGAAAGATGTATGTTTCGTCGTACAAATCACATCATTTTTTTTTAAAATAGATGTATTAAACTATTTTTGGGGTTGCAGTTTTTTTAAATGATACTTAAGTTACACATTTCAACATTTGCAATTGTAAGAATATATCTTAACCTTTTCAAAAACATTATGTTTATGTCATTAATTTGCAATTTACAATAATAACAAAAGTATAATCATACAAATTTTAATTTATATTTTTACTGACTAAATTTAAAATAAAAAGCTATCTTGGTAATACATTTTAAATCATATAACTAAAAAGCAGTCATTAAAATTGTATTTAATATTTTTTACAGAATAAAAAAGAAAAAAATGCAATCACGATAATACATTTTAATCTTTATGTATAAAAGCGAAATACCACTCACTCACTGACTGACTCACTCATCACGATTTCTCAAAAACTACTGATCGGATTGAAATGAAATTTGGTACGCAGCTTCCTCTAGGGCCATAGGTGCTCACTAAGAAAGGGTTTGAAAAAATTCGAAATTTTAGGGGGGTTTGAGGGGATCAAAGTTGTTAAAAAACGATTTCTTCAAAACTACCGAATAGATTGGAATGAAATTTGGTATGTAGCTTCCTCTAGGGCCATAGGTGCTCACTAAGAAAGGGTTTGAAAAAATTCGAAATTTTAGGGCAGGTTTGGGGGGATCAAAGTTGTTAAAAAACGATTTCTTCAAAACTACCGAATGGATTGGAATGAAATTTAATATGTAGCTTCCTCTAGGGCCATAGGTGCTCACTAAGAAAGTGTTTGAAAAAATTCGAAATTTTAGGGGGGTTTGGGGGGATCAAAGTTGTTAAAAAACGATTTCTTCAAAACTACCGAATGGATCTGAATGAAATTTAATATGTAGCTTCCTCTAGGGCCATAGGTGCTCGCTAAGAAAGGGTTTGAAAAAATTCGAAATTTTAGGGGGGGTTTGGGGCGATCAAAGTTATTAAATCACGATTTCTTCAAAACTACCTAGCGGATTGGAATGAAATTTGGTATGTAGCTTCCTCTAGGGCGATAGGCGCTCGCTAAGAAAGGGTTTGAAAAAATTCGAAATTTTAGGGGGGTTTGGGGCGATCAAAGTTAATAAATCACGATTTCTTCGAAACTACCGAGCGGATTGGAATGAAATTTGGTATGTAGCTTCCTCTAGGGCCACAGGTGCTCACTAAGAAAGGGTATGAAAAATTTCGAAATTTTAGGAGGGGTTTGGGGGGATCAAAGTTACTAAAATGATAATTTCAGATCTTTTATTATTATGACAATAGCGCTTTTATTATTTAAGATCTATATATATATAAAAGCCAAATACCACTCACTGACTGAACATGAAATATACATTAAATCTTTAATATCAATATTTTATTCAAAATATTAAAATTTATAAACTACACATTATGGTGCTCTTTCGTGAAGAATAGTAAAATGTCTTAGTAATAACAATAATAATTGAAAGAAATTATACAAAGAAATAAAGCAGCAATTGATTACAATAATGGAATTATTTATTGATATTCATATAAAATTTTGTATGAATAAACTTTATAAAAAGAAATAAATCCTTTTCTTGATTTATATAAATCTTATTTAATGAAACTATTAATGTAGCAAAGAGATTAAATTGGTACACATAACATATTATAAATTCAAATAACAATTAGGGCTATTTATGGCTCCTTAGAATGTCTTTCATTTAATAAATGTCTATTTCTTCTATTATCAGAACTGTTTGATGTAATTATTAATTATAAAAGAAAAATTGGTACATATTAAACATGATATAAAATGAAATTAATTGTCCATATGAGTCTCTTTCTCGGGGTTAAGGTAAGAGCGGCTTATCTCAAGGAAGTAGGGATTTCAAGCCTAAAATTAGCATAAAATAAATCAAGGAAATAAAAGTTATTGTTTGGTTAGTGAGTGAATGATTGGGGAAATAATTGTTCATTGTAACAATCACTTTGGGTACACATTGAAAAGTTTATATTAAAATATTCTGTTAGGCCTACTTTAACAGATAAAATTGATAATCACTAATGTTTGTAATTGTTTTTCTTTTTTTTAATATAAGATCTGCATACTAGGCTATTAGTTATGACAAAGTAATTCAAATCAATTAAATTAGGTCTCACCCAATTGGTTCTGAGGTTATGCCTCTATCTTATAGGTTTGACTGAGATATTATTAATCATTTTATATAAAAATCACTTTCACTTGATTGCTGAAACTTTCTGATAGCCTATACTTTGGATTGATATCAATAATATTTATTTTTTCTTTTTGGAAAATCTACCTTAAAATTATTAAATGCAGAGGCCCATTTATCCAGTCTGGGGTCTTATTCAACAATCCATATTTTTTTTTTCTTTGTAGTACTGAAGCTATGCAAAGAGATATCCTATTGAATCCACTGCTTCTTGTTCTTCTTATATGGGAAGATGAAATGGTATATTATGACCCTATTACACAAAACTAAACTTTAAGGCTGGTATTCATAGTCGTTTCTTAAGGTAGCCTTAATGCTCCCTCATGTAAGAAAACCGTAAGGTCGGCTCATACCTTAAAGAGGCCTTACAAATAGTTTTCAATTCATAGACGTTTATTTTAAGGTAGCCTTTGGTGAGGCTACGTTTAAGGAGACCTAAAGTGTAGAAGATACCTGTACCAATTTTACAAAAGTAAATACCTCTAGAACTAATATTTCATTAACTATAAATAAAGCTATCCTTGTGTAATTTAACTTGTTAAAGCATTTAAAATGCTGTTATTTAGTTTATTTAAGAACGTAAACAGAAATCGTTCATAACTTTCATTGTTTCTTAGTTTAATATTGTTGGCTCTTACTTTCAACAGTTGGCACAACTTAGCAACTAAAAAATCAGCTGCTAAATTAACTGGGGAATTTATACAAACTGTTTTATGTTGGGATATAAGCCTAAAATGGTCTCACTCCCTCTCATCTAAACAAAGACTAACGATTAGATCAATTATGAAATTGATAGCCTACAAGTCTAGTTTATGCATAGCAATGAATACAGAAACTATAGTTTCTGTATTCATTGTGCATAGCTCAGTATTTACTTTTAGCTATTGCAATATTTAGTTAATCAATGACACCGATAAAGTAATAAAATAGCCTTTATTGATTTTAAATTTACTCTGATTGTCACTCCAACAGAATAGTTTTGCAGTACAGTGTACTTTTGAGGTTATGTGCATACTGATAGCTTTCATTATTTTCATTAATCAGATATCATTATTACCTGTATGATTAAAATAAAATATGTATTGTCACATTTATTTGTACCGTTAGGCCTATCCAAAACAAACTCAATCTATTAAATTGTTTTACCGTATCAATTAATTTTGTTCAGTAGCCTACGGCACTACTTACTAAACTAATTATAAAAAATATGCAACAGACTTGTTAGTTGTTTTCCTAAATATTTCTCAAAGCATAAAAACACAATGCTATCAATATTGAATGAATATGGGATATTGGTAATCATCTTTTATTATAATTTATCTGGTAGGCCTACCAATGGGGCAATAAATTTTTTTACTACATCGGCATCCTTTGAAAATCGGTATCTCATTTCAAATTGCCGTTTAAATATTTGTCGAATGGATTATCATAATCCCGATTATACCGTTTAGGGATCCTTCCATAATAACATGCAAAATCAATAAATTAAAAATAATCATAATTAGCTATTTCGTGTGTCATTAGAATCACTTATAAACTCTCTAAATTTTCCCAAAGGTACGTTGGTAGCTACCTTGAGAAAATTACGAATTCGAAGGTACCTTTAGGCCTGCTTAATGAAAAGGAGCGACTCTGCATTGCTAATGAACCTAAGGCAGCCTTTAGGTAACTTTAAAGAAGGTTTTAAGGCCGAGTTAAAATCTATACTTAAGGTTGGACTCTGCATTCAAAAATCACATCTTAAGGTCACCTAAACTCTTCCTTTCCTCAAGGATACCTTAAGAAACGACTATGAATACCAGCCTTAATAGTTACATTTACATTTACTGAATTTATTATTATTAAAATTATTGTTTCAAACATACTATGGGATTTAAATAACTTCTCTTGCATTATTTAATCCTTACAAATTAACATACATAGCATGACTTCTAATATTATTTAAGATTCCAATCATATGTTGGCCTAAGCCATCAGAATCATGTTCCAATTTCAATGTCTATTTTTATGGTACTAAAACGTTCTCTTCAGACTTTTATTTTTTTATTTATTTATTTTTTTAAACTATTTCTGTAATATTTTAATATCCTCGGTCATATTTTAAGTGAGATAAAATGTGTATACATATGTAATATATCCATAGGCCATATTTATTCATACTTGACTGGTATTTTCATAGTTAATGAAATTCTATCGCTGTTTCTGTTCACGGCCTATAAAAGGTATTGTGACATTCTCGTTTTATTTCGATTGAATTCTATTTATCTCTTGTCTTTGCTTCAGACCTATTTATTGTTAGGCCTATAGATAACTCAGGTTTTTTACGGTTATTTTTAATATGGATGATATAACGACTTATAATTTGTAAATTGTTGGATTTACGTTTTTGTGTGACTGGAAATAGTGAAAATCTTGGCCATTTCATAGTTTAATATACGTTGTAGAAATCTACCGCTAGGTGTCGCGCCAGTGTTTCTTTTGATTTAAATGGAATTCCTAAATTAATTTTATTTTGTACAGATTTATTTCTCAACATCATTTTGAATTGTTATAAACACTTAAAAAGAATACAATTACGTTAAAAAGACTGAAAATACCAACCACCACGGGCAACGCCGTACGGGTCAGCTAGTCTATATATATATATATATATATATAAAAGCCAAAACCCACTGACTCACTTATCACGATTTCTCAAAAACTACCAAACAGATTTGAATGAAATTTGGTATGTAGCTTCCTCTAGGGCCATAGGTGCTCACTAAGAAACGGTTTGAAAAAATCGAAATTTTAGGGGGGTTTGGGGGGATCAAAGTTATTAAAAAACGACTTCTTCAAAACTACCAAATGGATTGGAATGAAATTTGGTATGTAGCTTCCTCTAATGCCATAGGCGATCACCAAGAAAGGGTTTGAAAAAATTTGAAATTTTAGGGGGGTTTGGGGGGATCAAAGTTATTAAAAAACGACTTCTTCAAAACTACCGAATGGATTGGAATGAAATTTGGTATGTAGCTTCCTCTAGGGCCATAGGTGCTCCCTAAGAAAGGGTTTGAAAAAATTCGAAATTTTAGGGGGGTTTGGGGGGATCAAAGTTATTAAAAAATGACTCTTCTTCAAAACTACCGAACGGATTGGAATGAAATTTGGTATGTAGCTTCCTCTAGGGCCATAGGTGCTCACTAAGAAAGGGTTTGAAAAAATTCGAAATTTTAGGGGGGTTTGGGGGATCAAAGTTATTAAAAGTTTAAGGTTGGAATGGCATCGGGTTTTAATCTCCGGCTTTTAGGAGCGTACCCTAAAAGTTCAGCTTTTAAATCTCGGATAAAATCGTCATCACTAAAATGCACTGAACATATGAAGGCAGAATTAGGATTCCATTTGTCGGCTCGTTTGCATTTCTGTATCCATTGCTTCTGATAAGTAGTATTCTTTGGAAAGCTAAATATAAGTATTACACAAAAATTAAACACTATAAAGGCTAAATTGAATACACCATTCTAAATACTTATACTTGTCTTTTTGTAAATAAATACTTATAACTAAGTGAATGAACCACAAGTATTTGTTTTACTTGTATTTTAAATAAGTATTCTTTTTACTTACTATTAACATTTATTTTAAACTACAAAAATAAACTTATCCTCGTAATTACTTCTTTTTGTGTCGGTAAAGAACGTAATTACTTGTACTTGTAAGTAATTTTGTAAGAACTTGTAAGAAATATTTTTTGAATTGCTAAAATAAAATAAAATGAAATAAAATTCTATTGAACAAATCCCGATTACTAGGAATTGGTTACACACCAATTTGTATACATGTTTTGTTTTGGTAGCATAATTATTTTGATTGTTTTTGTAAACATTATTAATTTGTGAATAACCTAAAATAATTTGTAAATAACAAGCAAAAGATAAATATATCAGAATTAATAAAATAGCATTCTAAAATGTATCTCTCTATGACAGCCTACATATAAATTGTATGGAGTTTATTTAATTGGGTGGCAGTATTTTTATTGAATATGTAGGCCTATATTTAACATTCCTTGCATCAACTGTAAATAAAATATATTAGTATATTTGTTTGTTTTTTTTAACACGCTTTGTGTGGGAAGTTCATGGGGTTTAATAAGCTTCAAGTCACCAGGTGGGCATACTGAACAAAAAGTTATTTTCTACAATTTTAATGCAAAAGATAGCCACAGAAACTACTTTTAAATCAAAATATTAAGACAAAAGAAAATTATAATAACATTTTATATGAGTAAGTGGTATTATATTATTTACTATTACAATAGAAACAAAAATATCTAGGCCTACCTGTGAAATAATATATCAGTTCTTCCTTCTAGTTTTGCTTTTGCATAATAATATTTGCAAGTTGCAACCGCACAAATGGAACCACCTTTAGGTTTATTAATTGATTTTCTATCCATTGTAGGCCTAAATAATATATTTCTTCTACCTACACTTCTAAAACACTTTATATACACTAATTTAACGCGTATAAACGTAAACGACATAGCTTTGATCACTGTCTAGGTATACTAACAACTACGTCACAGCCCCCACTCCACTTTTTTTGATATTTCCCGAATGAGGTAACCTTTCCTTTCTAGAGACCTTGGTGCCAGTGCATTGGCGAGTACGATGCAAGTAGCTTACACACTGGAATGGCGCCACATGGCCATACATTTATATCTGACTATACTCAGTATGTTCAAAAAGTGAAGACGAGCTGTTCTTGTTGTTAGCAGTCGTATTAACAGAGTATATTATTGTACACATTCTGTGAAAAAATTCTCAAAATACGATAAATTTGAAGCACTTTCTTTATAAATTATTATTATTAAATTTTTAGCACGGTATCAAAAAGTATATACTGTACTTGAGTCGCCCAATTCCAAAACTTGTTATGTCCAAAAAATTTTTTTTTTTTATTATTGCATAAACTGATAGATGGTAGCCATAGCAACACATTTCAGAGATCAAATAGTTCCAAAAGTCGTTATTTCGTACCTAAAAATCACTTTAAAAACTAGTTACTGTTCCAGAACTCGTAAAGTCCACTTCAAAAACTGTTCCATAGTACGTTATGTCCTTCTTACAATTACTGGACCAAAACTCGTTAAGTCCTATTACCTTTCAGTATTTCTTTAGTGCTTCAGTTCCATTTGTCGTTATGTCCAGGATAACTCAACCTGGCAAGTTTAATATAAAAAACAAGAATTCTATTGCCGTAGGAATGGTATGCACTTGGCTAGCCAAAAACAAACCACAAGCAGTAAAAAAAAGTAGTCCTCCTATTCCCGATTGTGGGTCATCCTACATACCACCAGACCGGATTTTTGGCCGAATCGAGAAGGAGGTTGCATCCAAGTCAACGATTGCTATCCCTCAAGAGTATGAGGAAATTTTCAATGGTGTTGGAACTGTCTACAAAGTAGGTACAGATTTTGAAGTACACAACTGGAAAAAAGCTGTTTTGGACATTCCAAAACATGGAGAAAATGCAGCTGTACCAGGGACTGCCAAAACTCCAACAAACTGGCATTTCCAGTTCATGAAGAGTAAACGAATAATCATAACAAAGCATCATAACAATACTACTATTAAAGTGCAAGGAGAGAATGGGTACAATGTGAATGTGGGTGTTGACCTATCAATCAGTAAAAAAGGGAAATCTTGGAATGAAATTGCACCAGAATTAGTTAATAAAGGTGTCTTAGTAAAGGATGAGAAATTAAATGACTTGAGATCTTTCCTTGTAAAGCATTATGGACCTGAGTGGAACTTGCAGGCAAATCTACAGTTCTTCAAACAGCTTTTCACAGAACAAGAAATTATTTTAAAAAGAGAAGAAAACGGCTAGGAAAACATAGCTGATGAAGATGCTGGAGAAATTCCTGAGGAAAATGAAAATATTTTGTCTGTGTAGTATTATGGGAATATTGTAGACACACCTATCTTGATTTAAATGATTTTTTACGGCTTATTTTAAAAATTTTATAATTATTTTATAATTTGTATAGTTATTGTTTCTTTTATTGTCAGAAGTAACAGTTTTTTGTGAAACAACTGCCTTTTGTAACCTTACTTTCCCACTAATATTCTTGCATAGTAATCATAGGAAAATGTTCCAAAACTCGTTAAGTTCATTTTTTCGTTCCAAAACTCATTATGTCCAACATATATTTTTAATTTGTGAATAAACTAAAACTGTGGCATTTATATTAGTAGTCGTACATAATAAAATAAAAATCTACAAAAAATATGAAAAAACAATCAATAAAATACTATAATTAATATAGCTTTAAGAGGTTTTTTTCATTTCCTGAAAATTTTTCGTTTTGGGACATAACAAGTTTTGGAATTGGACGACTCACTTTGTAAACAAAATTTACAATACATTTAAAAAATGTACATATATTTTAATTATATATTCGATTTTAAATATTAAAAAAGATTTGGAATAACAATAAAACTCTCTATAACTTATTACATTCACAACAAAATACATATCCTATTAAAATTAATGTCAAATACAAAAAAAATATTATTCACTTTTGTCGAATTTGAAATAGTAATTTTTATAGGCCTAATCAGTAGGTATTGAAATTTGTTGTAACAATCTGATTTTTGTTACTATAGATATGTTTTCTATAAGTGGTTCAAATTTTATTAAAATCGGTTAAATATTTTTAAAGTTATTCAATTTTTACTGAAGAC
Organism: Philaenus spumarius; assembly: GCA_018207615.1. Classification (NCBI taxonomy): domain Eukaryota; kingdom Metazoa; phylum Arthropoda; class Insecta; order Hemiptera; family Aphrophoridae; genus Philaenus; species Philaenus spumarius. Next base: position 227,562 of record JAGFPH010001187.1, read on the forward strand.
ATGAACAAACAATTTTTCACCGAATAAAGATATCGGAAAGTAATTTTTATAGGCCTAATCAGTAATAGGCCAGTCGGTAGGGGTAAATTTAGACCAAAAGTTCCAGTAATTTACAATACGGCTGATTTTTTTTATTTACCAGTAATTTACCAGTAAAGACCCCCAATTGACTCCCAAATTTTTTCAAATTTTGGGTATATTCACTTTGACACCATTTTTGAATTTCTCATCAAAACTTAGGATAGGAATGTCTGATAAAGTGAGGGGGTTATTATTAAGGTGAAGGAGCTAGGTGGAAAAAACGCCCATTTACATAATGCACTTTATCTCATGAATGCCAAGTCGTAGAGAAGTGATATAGATATCGTTGGATAGGCAATCATAAGGGCTATAAAATATCGAAAGGAGACATTTTGTAAACTCCACCTAGTAATGAAAATTTGTATTAAAATTTTCAAATTCGTTATAACTCACAGGAAAAATTTTTCCTAGAAAATTGGCATGGTGGGTTGTTTAGAGGATCATTAGATCAACATTTCGTCAGAACATATTAGTCACCTAAAACGCCATCTAATGGGTGATTCTAAATTATAATTGAGTCATATAAACAAAATATGGTCTTTACTGGCCCGTCGGCGTCCCACTTGTTATAAGTACCTTTAAGTATATAGATTAACATAAAAAAAGTTTACCAGATTATCGATTTCTCAAAGTCGAAAAAAAATCGATTATCATTTTTATTTCGATTATCCTTAATAATTCGAGCTGGGATGAAGATAGAGAAAAATAAAAAATACCACCGTGTAGGGGAGGTATTTTTCAACAAATAAGGTCATATGTATTTATTTCGTTCGAGCAATGATTTGTCTGGAAAAAATTCGATAATGCAGGTATGTATTTTGCAGCAGGGGAAATCACCAAATGGGGACATCTTATTCATATATGAAGCGTTGGCTCATTCCATATTGGCCGAATTTAGGACTAGGAGTCGATTTCGATTATCGATTTTAGGAGTACCGGATCCCCGAATTAATTTCAATCTATTCCAGTTTCGTCAATTTTTGGAATACCAACATCAATTTTGTTTTATAAGTTGAGTACACCAGTATAAATATTCTTAGTAAGTATGAACGATTTTTTTCGTGTTATTTTTAAAAACGAGGCGCTTGAAAATAGTCTTCTGTTTTACCTATCTCGTTTTGACTATAACACTTTTGGATTCAACGACTCCATTTTCAACATTTTTGAACATATCGATTTAAAAATTGGTACAAAAGTTAAAAACACAATTGTTTTTTGCTATACTTATTTTAAAAACTATATTTAAAAAATTGACTAATCTGCAGCCGATTAACTCAAGCGTTTTGATGAAAAATCTAAAAAGGTCTAAAATTATACTTTTTTAAGTTACTTGTGCTTTGAAAAGTAAATAAGAAAAAAGGTTTATACTCCTTGATATTGTTTGAATCTATATATTTAACTTGTAAAAAAACTTTCAGGTTGATATTTTGAAAATTTTCTAAACTGGAGCTGTTAAAAATGAATTGGTGGGTCCGGTACTCCTAAAATCGAGAAACCCATTGATAACTCAAGTGGCTCTACCCTCTAGATGGGGTAATTTTCAAGATAACAAGCTGAGACTCAGCACAAATGTTTAAAATATATAATTTAACTCCTATATCAAGTTTCAATTTGATATATTAAAATTCGGCCAATTTAGAATGAGCCAACGCTTCATATATGAATAAGATGTCCCCATTTGGTGATTTCCCCTGCAAGCTGCATGTCACGCCACTTTAGTGTGTAACCCGCCTTAATTTTGTGAGGTGTTAAAATATTGATTTTTGTATGAAAAACAGAGAATATTTTTAATCAACATCTATGATTTTTTGGTTTAGCCTTCCCAATGTCCAACTTTGACTTTTTATTATTTAATTATTCGAAAAAGTAAATGTGTGAGGTGTCAAACAATAAATTTTTTTCATTAAAAAAACTCTATGTTGACTATTTCTAGGATCTCTCTGACCTACCAACCCTTGGGTGTACTTTCCTGCCTCAAACTCTTTTTTTTAATTCAACAAAATAAGTGTGAGTTTTAGTACAATTTTCTGCCAATCCTAACGTAACACTGTATTCTGTTAAGATTGGCAGAAATAGTACTAAAACTTATTTCATGGATCCTAGCAGATATAATTTGTAAAATACTTAAAATAAGTGTGACTTGTAAAAATATGTATATTTTTTGTATGCAAACACCTTGTAGCTTAGTTTGAATGTCACTTGATTTATCAATTTAATTTCTATATTTTTAGTTTTGTATATAGGCTACTTTTATAAAAAAAAAAAAAAACACTATACAGTATTTTATTATTTACAATTCAATATAAAGTTGATTATTGAAAAAGATTTTGTTTATTTCTGCAAGATGAAAATTAAGTAGGCTATTTTTATTTTGTAGAGAATAAAGGCATTTTGTTAAAATTAAACAAAGTAGAATACAAAATTACATAAACATTTTAGTGAATCAATTTGGCTCTAGTTTATGAACGGTTCTATTATTGGGGTCAGGAAAAATAAATTGGACAAAATTTCCGATTAAAGTAACATATTTTTCTAAGGAATATAAAAACCACAACCAATGATTTTTGATGACTTTTATTACATTTTTGTATTACAAGTATTGTTTTTTATCAAAATTATAATTTTTAACATAATAAATTGTACATGAAATAATACACGTCTAAACAAAAACGAATAAATATTCAACAAAACAAAAATAATAAAGTGTTTTAATTATAACAAATTATAATTAATATTGGTTTAATATTTATTCCATATGACTAATACTGATTGATAATTGTGCAAGTACGATCAACTAAGGAAGCATATTAGTAGCAAAATTACATAACCAGTTTTACAATATATACAGTTTTATATATTACATACAATATTATAAAATAGAATCACAAATATTTCGGAAACATTGTTAGGTTTCTAATCTCACTAGAAAGGAACAATCCATTTGTCTCAAACGTATCTCTAACTGAATGGAACATTTGAATTCCTTTTCTACTCAACAAATCAGAAGTATTCTACTTCAATATTTTTTTCAAAAATGAATAAAGTTATTTGTAATGCAGTTTTCAAATCGGATATATGATATCATTTTCAAACAGAGTGTTTCTGAAGTGTTATTTGAAGAGACGACAGTAAAAAGATTCAGAACATTTAGTTGGGAAATTCTTTGTCCATCGGTCAGTGGATTTTACAAGACTAAAATTGGACCACGTAATGCAATAAAAGACCAAGCGCTAGTTTTGCTAAAATTGAGTTTTTGATGCTATCTGGTAGAAAATGTTATAAGCTGTCTAGGAAAAAATCATTTATTGTCATATATGTTAATTACTTTATTAAATATCTTTTTAAAACTCAAGCGCCAAAATGTCTATGGGGTAATTTAGTTTTGCAACAGCAGACCTAAAGGAATTGGTATTGCAAAAAGAGACCAACTGACCAGAACTGTCCATTAACTCATTTCTTGCTTTGTCTATATTTAGATTTGCAATACTAGACAAACAGCCACACTTCAGCACTTGGTCTGATTTTCTAAGATTCTGAGTACTGTAAAAAATAAAACTTTAAACTTCCATGTTTATTTCTTTATCAGAATAGTAACCATGACGTTCCCCATTTCGCTACCAAATTGTGCTATTTGGTTTATGTAAATGAGTGTCACGCATTTACTCTAACTTTAAACTTGTTTTAAGTGGCTTACACTAAATTACTATTTTATGGCATCTCAGTTATCTCTGTGAAGGACAATGATGCCAGTCATAAATAACATTAACATACTTCACCATTCTACCAATTTAACAACAGTTTTTAGAAAAAATAAAAAATGTTTTTGGTTATTGGTCTCTTATTGGAAAACTAAGATTGTGCTTTGCAGGGAATTTTGTCGTTTGGTCTGTTATTGCATATCAAAAAAAGCTCATATCATATTTTTCAATAAGAGACCATCAACTAAATTGTAATTTACCATGTTATTATTCAACATTTGGGTTTTATAATAAGTGTAAACATTCAGTTATACACCTTTGACAGTATGGTGGAAAAATAAATTTAGTAAGTCATTTTACAGAATTATGGTGACATAAAACACTAAAACTGCTCTCCTGAAAAGTTTAGTAAGTTTCGCTTGGTCTCTTATTGCATAACATGGTTCAATTGACAAGTTTTATAGCATTAAAAATTAATTTTTAACTTAAATGTTAAACCTAAAATAAACATGATAACAGTAAACATTGAATTTCTATGCTTAATTTGCCAGAGTCTCACTTTTCAAATGAAATCAATGACACATTCAAAGAAATCAAAATGACACTTGTGTGATGGAAACAACTGCCACTCAGCATTGCTGGATATACTAGAGTGATACAGTGGATCCCAGAGCCACACCAACTTAGCTGGTAACAAATGTTCTAAAATTCTTGTTAAAGAAAGAACGGAACTTGTCTAACCTGCATCTGAACAATTTATGAAAATTTTACTGTAAAGGTGAGAATAAACAAACACCACTTTATAAAAGAACACTGCCATGGGCAATGGAAAGAAATAGTAACGGTTAGTACAAAAAAGTCCCTCACTAGACTTAAACCAAGAGCAGAGGTCATTCATTGATCATTAACCGGATAAGACTGTAGAACCCCCTTCACAGAATAGACATTACAGATTCAAATGGCTGCCAATGGACAGTACCACTCAGTGGCAGTTTCTTGTGAGGTTGTACAACCCCCAAGAAAGAAAACAAATAATTAATCACATTAATATTTCTTTAAATATCAGTGCATTATTAATATCAAACTCAAAATTACACGGCCAAGAATGTCCCCAAACGGTTGAAAAGCCGAAGAACATCAGCCCAACCTTCATGTGCAGCGTCTGGGAACGCACTGCTTTTGCAACCCAGAATCTAATGCAGCTATTAGCATTGAAACTGGTGCGGGGTTTGTAACTAGTGAGTTGCTATGACAACTCACATTAAGCCATTAGGTTCACAAAAGTTCTGCAACACGCCACCGGGGCGCTAGGTTTTTGCCAGAATGCTTTGGTGTTCTGTCATATTTCATGTTTGTTTAGTGAATAATGCAAGACATTTTGAGGTTGTGTGTTGTTAGTTCTTTTCTCGTATTTAGGCTAGCTGTGTTTGGTGTTTATTTGTTTTAGATTGTGTTGATATATTTTAGTGTGTGTGCCTTTAGTTTGGATTATAACTAGTCATGCGCATGATTACAATAGTGCTTTTACATGATTCTTCATAATTTGTAGCAATTTGAGTAGGCCTAGACAAGAGAGTGTAGTGTTGATTAGACACCAATCATAAGCTGTTAATATTCTTTTCATAATTAATATTCGTGCCATTTGTGATTTAATGAAAGGCCACAACTTATTACCAAAATGTTTGAACCCATTATCCCAAATCTATTTTCAGACATCCATACAATTCAAATAATAGATTTTCAACAAAAAAGGATAGGAAAAAGTTGCTAAATAGGATGGGACGAGTTCATAAATCCGATTATGTTAATGCTATGTTCAGTTTATGTTTATTATAAAATTTTGTTATTTTCATCAAAATTATGCAAGCAATAATTAGTCCTAGGCCTACTCTAGAATTTATTCGGTTCCTTCAAAAAGTTTTGCGTTACAACTCTTGTGGTTTGTTTATAAATTGCATTTATATTTTTGCAGGAAAGGGATGAGCATTTAATAGTTTTTGTGTAGGTATTTTTGTGTTTCTAATAGAACCCTTAACTGACAGCTAAATTGGTAACTAAACCATTTTAATGGATTTAAGTTAAAAATGTTGGTGTAATTAAGACGAAAACGTATAATTACACGTGTAATTCCTCGTCTAAAATAACTCCATTCCTAAAATCGATCAAAACTTAAAATACCATAAAGGTACTTGGTTCGAATCCATGAGGGGGATTTGACCGTGGGGCACTTCTGTTAGAGGCCGGTGGGCAGAATACAAATTCGCGAAGAGAAACAGTCCAAAATCCTAGGCCTCAAGGTCGCAAAGTGCAGTCGTTAATCCGAGGTTAATCTGCGAGCTTAACAAAGCAGCGTGTGAGCCGGAGTTGGAGGCTGAGGTGCAAACAATTCTACTAATAATTGTTAGTAGAATATATAGAACAATATTAGTAGGATTGTTTGCACCTCAGCCTCTAACCCAAATATCGCCTTCGCCACTAGACCAATTTAACAAATAGAAACCCTAAAATATATAAACTTAATTTTGGAAATTTACTCAACTCAAGTCAGCGGTTCAACTGAGTGGTGGAATTATTTTAACCTGTTCATACATCATAACTTATATTAATACCTAGTGGAATAATTACTATTAGTTGCTTTAATTTCATTTCACAACACAAATATTAGGAACATATAAATCTTAGCACAGCTCAATTTTACTTAAGTACATTTAAACTAACATTTAATTATATACAAAAATGTATGTTATTTTACAAAGATTAACATATGGAAAACAAAGTATTTGACATATTAGTTGTTTTGTAATCAAATCAGCCAGGATCTAAACTTAAGATAACAAAAAACATATTTGTGTTATAAATGGACATCCTAATACCATAATTTTGTCATAGATTTAATTTTTCATAAACAAATTTATGTTAAACATGTGTCTTGTACAATAATTATATTAAATTTAATCCATTATGTACCAAGCAAGTGGTTTACTGCCTGCTTATACAGATGCCAAAAAGGCCAAGCAGGTGATCACAAACTATTTAGTTTTTAGAATTCTCACCCATAACCAAGAGTACTGGTCACAACAGCTGTTTTATTTATTTATATCAAGGTTATAAAACTGATTATTATAAGCTTACAGTAGGCCGGAAACACAATGAAACAAACCTCAATGGGAGAGTTTTGTTTGTAATTTACACGAGGGTCTTCAAAAAGTAATCAGAACAACTTCATAAAACTTTGTAATTTGGCGCCACTAGACCACTTTCAGTTGTAATAGTCAATGTGGACGTTCTGTTATTTTTAACATGTACCTAATTTTATAAATTTAAAATGGACATCATTTCGGAACGGGTCTACCTTTTTTGTTGCAATTTGCGAAAAAAATGTTTTAATCAATAGCACTTTAAATTTGTTGTACAATTTGATCTGTGCTTTCATTTAAAACTTTTCTCCAACCTCACACGGGACGTGTCCCCTGAAAGTAAAGACGCAAAATACTTAAATATATAGCCTACTTAACCCTACTTTTTGAAAACCTTGCATAGTTGTTGATTTCAAATGTATGATGCCGTCTTATAAAAAAATAACAGGTTGTTTAACATTGGTTGTCTATGAACTATTATCGGGTAAATTATTAGGTTTGTGGCTATTTTGGACCATTCCTACAGTAGAAAAAGAAACTGATAGTTTGTGTAGTTCTGATAAAAGAATTAAGTAAATACAAAAATAAGTTTAGAAATTACATGGTAATGATGCCGGTCAGTTTTAACTCAATATTAAATTAAATTAAAAATGGCATAAAAAAATTTAAGCGAAATTCCATAAGACTACACAAAAAAAGAAAAAGCAATTAAGCTTACAGTGTATACTAGGCCTAATATATATTAATATAGTACTTTTAACTATACTTAACTACGAAAACATATTTTTTATAAACTTTTTATTTCTTCTTATTGCAGATAATCTAGATGTTGGCCTAACCATTGTGATAAGGTTTCTGCAATAAGCAAGTGATTTAGATTGAAATAACAGCTTGAGTCAGTTGTTGCAAGCCTTTTTTGTTTCTTGCATCATGCAGTGTATTTTAGCCTTATTTTAGATAGGCTGATTCACACCGACTGTGAACCTACTATATGACTTGGACACAAAGGATATGCTGAAATCAGAGTTTAGACAGTTAAAGGCGGGAGCTAGCTTGAGGCTGGATGTTACAACCTTGCGCTGAGTTCAGTTGTAAGTAGGGCCAGCAGAGGAAAGTTATGTAAATAAACCAGTTAAAATCACCTTCTTTTTCAAACGAACTCGCCCCACCATTCTGACAATGTCCGGAAGCTTGACAAAGAGCTGAAGAACACAACCGCAAAGGAGACACACCATCGCTTACGGAAACCAATAGCTGGACCCACAACGTCACATTAGAGTAACGTTACTTTCCTATTATGAATTAAATATTTTATAATGGATGACAAAATTAGGCCTAGTTTACAGGTTTTGCCAGTTTTTTGTCTCTAAAATGGATATTTTCCATTAGATTTGTAAGGAAATTAGTACCACTATAGTACGATAGATACTAAACTGAAAAAATAAGTTAGCCTTAAAAAAAATGTTTTAGTTTTTAAGCTATGAAGTGTCAAACTAAAACAAAGTTTGAAAAAACTTTAAACACTTTTGGGTTGTTTAAACATATTTGTTCTATTGAGCTTAAAAAAATAGAGCTTTGAAAAATTACTAAAAAATGCTGGATCCTAAAAGACTTAACACGTTCACTGCTAAGGACGCACATGTGAGCTTGACACTGAACACTATGAGAAGCGGCCGACGCATAGTGCATTGCACGTCAACCCCCGTATTGGGAGCATTCAATACAAAGAGCATTGCGTGCTTCGCACGCCAATTTTAAGCCTATGTGCGTCCCTTTAAAATATTAATGATTATTAAGTAGAAAGGTTAAAAAATAAAGAAATATCTACTCATTTAGACTATAAATATAAAAAATAAAAGGTCAGCTCCTAGCATAGGAAGTACAAAATTTGCGTAGCAGTTAACATGTTAATATAAAAGGTAAGAGGAGGAGTTGCAGAGTGGGTTTGAAACTAAGAGTAACAACAGAAGAGAACCCAGTGTACGGTGTACTAGTTGAAGGGACGCTAGTTATACTAAGAATTAAATGTGTCTCATCGGACGGAGATTCCAAGTAGCACGCTGCCGAATTCTGTGGTTCTACAATGTCTCTCCCAGTCATTGTGGAATTCTGCAAGCACATTAATTTGAATGGCGACCATCAGACAAGACCCTAGTAGCGTGCCATCATCTAAATTATCGCCCATAGATATAATTTTTTCTAGGTCAAACATATTTTTATTTACTTAAACAATTTACTAAAATAAAAAAAAATGTAGTAAATTTGGTAATAGTAATTGCTATAACAAAACAAAACCACGAGACAAAATGATAGACTGATGGGAAATATGACCGTACTGAATGTTTCGAGAATAAATAGAATTGGGCTTTGATGTCAGAAACACTGTCCTCTGGCACTGTACTGTACTCCGTTGAATTGAATTTTGATACCCTAATACTTTCAAATATTAAAACTAAAATGTACCTTTCCTATCTGTTTTAATGAACATTATTTACTTCGTTAAAAAATACCAATAATACTTTCTAGCTAATGTAAAATATGTTTTATTATTTATTAATAAATTGAAAAATATAATTTTATACACATGTTAATGTTCATAAGGAATTTCTTAAATGCAGGCGAAACAGAAGAGATTTAAATAATGAAAAGTTTCCATTAGTAGTGGAATGTTAGCTTTAAATATTCTGAAATTATTTTCAGTTAAGCTGAAGTCCACATTATTACCTCTGCAAATAATTTATAAGGACAAAGTCCAGAAATATCTTTATCAGTAATCAGAAGAAAATTTAAAATGTATAGTATTTACAAACTTATCTAACAAATAATAATACAGCCATAATCATCTTAATACCATGATTTTCCAAATGTTGAGTAAAATTTTGAACAAAAAACAAATAACTTTATTCAACATTCGTAAATTCTTTAAAAATTTTACTAAACAAAATAATTTGGACGTCTAAGCATTTTCATTCGTTGCTCAATTGTTCTTCTTCTTCCTGAAAACAAATATAAGAAGTTAAATTTACATTTTAAAAAAATGTTTATTTGGATGCTATTAGAGTAGCCTATAAAAGTGTATGCAGTACGAAATGAACCATTTACAAACTGTATCAGTACAGGTAATTACTAAATATATTTACTAAAGTCTAACATTTTGTTTACTAAACATAAACTTTACATAAACTATATAATTACAATGATTTTTTAGAAAAAACATTTAATTAATTACGAAGAACGTTGATTGTCATCACCCGAGAATCTTCAGCATATAATAATAGAATTATAACTAAATCAAATCAAAGGACACTACTCCTGGCAAGACTGCTCCTTCAAGTCTATATAAACTCGGCCGTCAATGTTTTAAACATTGCACTCTATGTAACATGGGCTATTCCTTGTGATGCTTTTTTTTTAAATAAACTAGCAATGACTGAAAAAGTGTAAAGTTTTGTTTAAAAACCATCTGGATTCTTTCTATGACTTACAAGGTTCAATCAAAATAATTAATGGACAAATTTTGGTAAGAGAAGGTTGTTTTAAATACAAGCAAAGCAATGTGCAACAGTACAAAATTTTTATAATTAAATTGCCATATAATTAAATCAAAATGTTTGGCCAGTAGAAGATTAATTGACCCCGTACTCAGACCTAAATAGCCAACAGCTCTGCCAACATGAAATCAGGCACCAACTCCTCCCTGACTAAAGAGTTAGATATAGATGTATATACTGTAGTTCTGTTAATAAATCAAATAGGCTGAGCAGAACCATTTAGTGATAGTTTAGTGTAGCCAAAGGCTAGTTGTGAAACTGAATTTATGTTTGTAAGATTCAAGATATGAGATTGAATGCTCAATTTTATATTTCCTTTTTTGAATTCAACAGTATTATTCACATAGTAATTTATGAACTGTATTGTGTTATTGGTGGGTAATTTAAAATATTATAAAATTACAAAAGATAATAATTGCGTTAATTTTGAAGATCGAACTTTATGGATTAAATCCAAGAACTTTTGATTTATAAAATATTATATTCTTACTGTAAAGATAAATAGATATACAAAATAATCAATCAACATTTTGGTAATCTGGATTGGCCTGATTGTGATCTGGATAGCTGAAGTTGCAATGGATATTCAAAACTTCTGTAGGAAATAGAAAAGTTTCGGATTTGATTTAATTACAAACCAAATAATAACAATAAGTATCTACAAAAGTAAATACAAAATGTCGGTAGGTTAAAAACCTTCAGTTTCTATTCAGCTCTATACTTAAAATCCTTCCATAGAAAATAAATAATCCCACCATTCTCTAAAATAATTTTGTATTCTACTAATTTTGCATCATAAAGGGGATTGACATAGACCTCATTAATTAAATTTTTGTCTTTTTCATAAGTAAAATCCATTTTGATGCTTGGAGACATCAGACTTTTCAGACATTACCGGTTCCGACAAGTGTAGGCTCAATCTTCAGCACAACACTGTACAATATTTGTACAAACTCTTATAAAACAATATTAACCAACTCTGGCTCGGGTACACATGCTTCTGCAATGACATTTGCCTATGTCACAATATTAACAAGTTTATCTTAAAGCACATTAAAATGATTTAGAATAGGTCAGCAAAGTGGTCTGCTTGGTCTTTTTATTCTCAGCAATCCTTAGCTCCTGAAGACCTATAATATAATTTATATTTTGATATTCGTATCTTATTTAGTAGCCTAACTGTTTCATAGTATTTCATTGTTTTGGAAGATTTTATACTTTATTTGAATACATTCATTCAACGCTCTACATGTCTGAAATATTTAATAATACATGTTAGTTATCTAAAACATAGGTTATAAGTATTGATGATGTGACTACTTGTATGTTCATACCTAAACAATGATTTCAAGTTTCATCTTCATCAACAGCGTTTTCCACAACATCTTGTCTAGCTATTTCTGGAGCCTACAACATACGACACTGACTACTTTCATTCGATTTCAAAAACACAGACATAAATTAATGTTTAACAGTTAACGGGCTTATCCTATGCAAAATTTAAAAAAATGAAATTGGTCCTAGCAGCTAAATAATATTTTTAAATAATAATACTGTTGAAGCCCTGTCAACTACCCAATGTGAGTCTGGCAAAATGGTAGATCCAACAAATTTACATTAACTTTTAAATTTGTCTTGGAAACTTGTGTTTATCTAGGCCTTAAAGTTTTTTTTTTCAATGATTCAATAGATCGTACATTTATTTCAGAATTGCGGACACCTATTTTAATGACTAGTGAAAGATAAAATTTATTGTTAATTTTATATCTTTAAAACAAGAGTGTGAGTCAATTATAAACTGGACTCTTTTTACATATATTTACTCATCATGAAAAAATATAAATAAACCCCCGCCTTTTCTCAATAAAGTCTCCTGCATGCTCTACAAATTTTTTCTATAGTTAACAAATTGCGCATGTGATCCTCGACTTCTTGATTGTTCTCAGACCGTACCTTTTAAAGATGCAAACAAATTAATCATATGGCACAATCCTGGCGTTGGCTGCAGGAAGAGTGTTCTAGGGATTTCCAACGCATTTCTAAAAAATTCTTTCTTTGCTAGAAACGATTCAGTAGTCTAATGACTATTTTTACTTTCCTTACCCTATACTAGGTAAGGTAAGTATTGTGATCGACCCAAAAATTCGATGTCGAGTTTTCATAATATCTTTACGTTTCAAGGCCCCCTGAGTCCAAAAAATGCATTTTTGGCGATTGGTCTGTCTGTGTGTGTGTGTGTCCGGAGTGCACAGGGCAAACGGCTGGACGGATCGAACTGAAATTTACAGGATATCTTCAAACACGTAAACAATTAAACCCATGTAAATTTGAAGCAAATCGGAGGTGGTGTCTTACCGTGGGACCGGTTTTTAGCACATTTTTGGTATTTACTCCAAAACCCCTCTAACGATTTTGATTAAACTTTGCTAACATACTCTACTCAGACCCCCTTAACACGCTATGTACGCTATATACCCTTAAAAATTCGTTGAAAAAAGTTATTACAAAAACGCAAGTTATTTTGTTTGTATCTCCGAAATGGCTGGTCCTATCGACTTGAAAATGGTCTCATTCGATTCAGCGTCCAAAAGAATGTCAAAAAAGATACCCCACTCAACTTTTTCCATTTTTTCAAAAATTGACCCCAAAAACGCCCTTTTTGGGGGCAAAAATGACTTTTTTTAAACTAGCCGTGTTTGGTATCGACCTTGACATTTTTGGGGGTGAGAAATCGATTGAGACCAAAATCAGGTCCGTGGGATTAACCGTTTTGAAGTTAGTACTGCTTTCTTCGAAACGGATACTCCTATTAACTCGAAAATGGTATCATCAATCTCTCGCTCGAAAAATTTGGTAATTGATACAGCATCTATTTTGGTAAGGAAAGTTGTGTGATGTGCACACCAGATGTTTTGATTTTAGGTCAGTATCCCGGAAACCATCGGTCTGCAGCTAAGTTGCTCTGTAATGATTGAATGAGCACTCTCAATTCCCACCTCTGAAGCAATGCACAACCAACCACTGATTGCCTTCGATGAAGTCACAAACTGCTCGGAAGAAACTTTACCTTGGGCGTCGATCGTTACTTTCAATCTCCTCACTTTCTCATACATCCTTAAACTTGCTGGTCGAGTCAAACACTCGGAATCTAAAACGATGTATGATCCCCAAACTATGCCTTTAAGAGAGGCAAAATTTTTGATGGTTTAAGGCCTTCATTCGATAAAAAATATAACTCGTGTTACAACGAGCAATGAACCTCTTGTTTACGCATGGCTGTACTGAGGAAAAATAAACGAGAAACATTCCACAAAATGGGTACTTACTTATTACAATCTGCAAGCCTGCTCAGGTAGTCTGAGTAGACGAAGGGTTTATATTTGACTCACCCTTGTGTTTTTGAAAATATGAATATTGTACAGGATTCTTCCTCTGATATACAGGTTTATGTATACTATCGTGCAGTCAAAATGCTATGTTTCAAAAGAAAACTATTTACTTAAACTCTACGATATAATACTGTTTACACAAAATAAACAACTATTAATAATTATTTCAAACTCACACTAGATTCACTAGAATTATCTTCTTCTCTCGCTTCAGAACCCAGAATAACATCCACAGCTGTTATAATAGGAGGTAGAGGTGTTGTGATGGCTGGTGGGTTGTGATTGACGAGAAGCAACTTGGTTTTATTTTCGATTCTGTTCGAACTACCTTCACCATCAATTTGAGCAGGACATTCAAAATGTACACAGTGGAACACCTGGCATGGAAATAATTATAAATTAATTAATTTTCTTTTGTTTTAAGGCAAAAAACACTAACAATTTAAAATATTAAAGTAACAACTATAAAGTATTATGAACTTTTCCTTTATCAGTTTTGCTTTATCAGTTATAAAGGAATCAATCATGAAATCTTTGGAACCGCAATGCGTACAGCCTGGAATTTGGTAGGTTCTCGCTAAGAAAGGATTTTAACCAATTCTATGTCTATTCACAAAAATGTGAAAATAGCTAAAAGTAAGATACATTATTTCTCTCAAAATAAAACACCTATGAACTCAAAATTTAGTTTGTATGTACCTCTTCTGTTTGCAGGAAGGTAAATGTTTTTAACAATAATGTAATTAATCCCAAAATCCACCAGCTGCTCTGGAATGCTGTCTAGACATTCTCCTGTTAAACCTTTTTATAAAATGTGAAGAACTCTGGATGTACAACCCAAGGAATTTGAGTCACTCTAGGATAACAACACTGATCACAGACCACATGATAATTCAGTAGTCTTTCTCAAAACCTTTCCGGGTGGTAATACCAAACAGTGAGGAATGGGCAGAAGGAAGGAGACCTCTCCCCAAGTATGAACTGGAGTGGTACACTGATGGCTTAATTGTGACGGTGTGGGCAGAAGTTACAGCTTTATTGGAATGTGACAGAGAAGACCTCATACTCGGACACACGTATAAAGAAATCTGAATATACTCAGACGTTCAGGCAGCTTTGTAAGCGTCAAATCCATAGTAAAACTGGCGGAGCTGAACAGGGTCACACTCTGTTGGGTTCCAGGCCATGTTGAAATTGGTGGAAATGAGTGCAGATAAACTGGCAAATAAGGCAGCAGCTACTGAATTCATAGGACCTGAACCATTCTGTGGTGTATGCAAAGACAACAGCTATGCAGGCTGATGACGACTAGGCAAGAGCTCAGAAGGAGGTGGAGGAGCATCCCAGGCTTGAGGCTGAGCTAACTCGGAAAATTGCATCTGACATCCTTGACACAATGAGCAGGTGCAATGTAAAGAAGGTGGTAGCTCTAGTCACAGAACACGGCCACCTTAGAAAACACATGAAGAGAATGTGCATTTTCTCCGAGGACCCAAAATGCAGGAAATGCGGACTGCAAGAGGAAACCGCAGAACATGAGTGTGAGAAGATCGAACAAGTGAGTTATACAACCTTTTAAAAATTTAACAAAGGATAGAGCATCCCCCTGGATGACCTCACCAAAAGGATTCACACATTCACTGAGCTTGTGGACCCTGACAAGGATAATTAGGGGTTTAACATCCTTAATGTGGGAGCGCAATAAGCCGATGACGATGACATACATTAGGTTTGGATCGCCCACCTAAAAAGAAGAACCAAAAAGAAAAAGAAAAACAGTGTACTTTTCTAATGTGTACATTTATTATATATAGAAGCGGCCTTGTCCTGACTGAATGATTGATTGACATTGAATCAACGTGGAGCAAAAAGTACATAAGAGAGAAATAAAAAAATTGAAATTATATTCTTATGGGGTTATAGACACTAAGAAAGAATTTTGCAAAATTTTTATTTTAAAGAGTAAAAATAGATAAAATTCGAGTTTTCACTCCCAGCAGCCGTATATCAGATAAAACAGCTGTTCGGATCAAAAGCTTAAATATTTTTGAATCAGTTTGTTATTCTTCACAACCATCAGCTTTTTTAGGTTAGGTTAACAAACTAAAAGCAAACACAATAAAAAAACAATGAAAAATGCTTTCTGAATTCAATTCAAACGTCTGTTGTTACATTTGAATCAAAAACCTGACATAATCATAGATTAGGCTTACAATGAACCAAAACATACTTATTTGCAACAAATTTGGCAAATTTTAGAATCAGGTAATTAGCCTATTCTTCACAACTAACACTTTTTTAGATTAGGTAAACACATACAAAAGGCTTAATGTAATATTAGTCGAACATCTGGTGTTATATTTTCCTTTAGTCGGTAATGTCAGAATTTGTTCGAAATGTTGATTATTTAAAAAAATGGTAATGGTGAATTATAAACCATGCTGCAATTATAATTATTGGGTATGGTCGTATCTATTTCGATCTCTGTCTGACATTAGCTCAACAGAAATTTCTGTGAAAATATCAGAATATACAATAATCTGTTTTCATTGTCTTTGCCGGGGTTGGTGAGCGAAGCCCCTACTATAAAATAACCGAATAATCATGAAATCTCCAGGAACACAATGGGTACAGAGCTAAATTTGGTAGGTAGTTTTGGACAAAGATCTTTATAACCATGAAAAATAAAACATTTTTCCAATCTATATGATATTAACCATAAACTTTTCGCAACCACATTGCCTACATACTTACAGAATGGAGTAAAAAATATCATATTTTATTTTCTGAAAAACCATAGCACTTGGTTGTATATCTTAGATTCATGTTTAATAAACCTAAACATAACCCTTACAAAGCATATTTTATAACCTTATTATTGTATAATATGTTTGGTTGCACATAGTGACTCAAATCATCCATATTTTATAAAATGTAAATAAAATTGAGGAAATATTTGGATTTCTCTACTTCTAAGATACAAAAATGTCTGACACTCATTTGAAAACTCTTGGTCTTAACTTTGTTTAAACCTTTAGGGTTAAAACACTCATATAAAGTAGTAATAACATTGGCCTTTTAATTATATTAATATAGTAAAACAGACAGGGATATAATTGTTAAACATTCAATTACTTTACTGGTCACACTCTTATTCACTTCTACTAATCTACTCTCAAAAGATTTGGAAATGTCATTTACTTTAATATCAATTGATACTATTTTTACATTTATACTTTTTGAAATCTCATTAAATCTTAAGTCACTCTCTGCTTTTAAATCTTTGTATTCTTTACGCATAACCTCCATTTCTGTTTGGAGATTATCTAGTTTTGTATTTAATCTATCGTTGTTTATTTTATTTTCTACTTTACTTTCCTCCATTTTGAGACTTAACTCTTCTGACTTTACACTTAAGTTTTCAATTTTACTGCCCAAACTATTGTTATTTACTTTAATTTCTGTTTTAATCTCAGTCAAAAAATACATCATCACTTCTTTAACCCACGAACGGCCATACGACACCACAACACCAGGTTAGACGGCGCAAACGCAACAACTTCACACATTGGCAAAAATTTGCATATATTTGCATAATCGCTAATTTAATTCACTTAAAATTATCCAATCGTAATAAAACTGGCACCATTGGAAAGGAAATGAATTAAACTTCAATTTTTGTATTTACAACTTTTTCGTAAAACGTATATTTACATACGTAATCATCGTTTTAAAATATGCATATCGGGCTACAGCTGTTTCAACGCGCGAATCTGCATACAATTGGACTGTTATTTCCCACTTCTTCAACGTTCAAGACTATCTACACAAATATTTCTTTGGCTATTATAAATACACCATTGGATTCGTCAAGATTTTATCTTTCTGTTGGTGTCTTCCAATCAGATGTCACTGTAAAATTAGTCTTTCATTCATGAGGTACTGTAAACCCTTGCAATTGGACAGTCTCTCAACCAATAAACAGGCCATTTTGTCAACAGATATTCACAAGGCTACGCCTTATATTTTGACAGATTGCTTTATACCATTTTGTAGAGCAAAGTCTGACGTTTCGAACTGTGTCAAGTAATCCAGATAAAACCGGTTTTGTGATTGTCTAGACAGCAGTGGAAAGTAACGTTGTGGTGAGATCGCCTAGGGCGTTTGTTCCCACGCTATTCAAATGACGCAACCTTCATGCACGTGTTGACTCGGGAGTTTTTATTCGACTGATGTCTTTTTGTTATTCAGATAAATGTAACTCAAACACTTTTGTGAACTAAGGAAAGACAAGTACACCGTTCTTTTCTTTGATTTATCCTCTACACTTTCTTATAATAATATTTCATTTTTGGTCAAAGCATATATTAGTAAATGACGTTACAATCTAGGCCTAGGTAGCTACCAGTTGTGTACTTGAAACATAAAAACTGTTTTTTTCAAAATAAAAAATTTGAAATTGATAAATGTTTTTATACAGTTCTATTTAGAACTAAATTACGAAACTTTTTTACGCTTACTGTTTACTATTTACTCCATGTTTACTATTTTTTATGTAGGTCTAAAGTTGAACTTTTTCCTTTCGTTACTGAACATTTTTTGTTTCTTGAGCTAATAACTTTTACAATTTAAAAATAAACTAATTTTTAGTGGCATATTTGAATTCTTTGAAGTTTCTTCTACAAAAAAGCTATTGAACACATTTGGATTGGGGTTCATTTACTATTTTTGGCGAATTTTTAAAAATATGCTTGCAAAACGCTAAAAACGGGCTGGCCAATTTTAGCTTTAAAGCAGGCCGTTCGTGGGTTAAAATTATTCCCAGCAAAATTGTCACTTGATCTAACTTCCCTTACACTTTCACTATCTTTCATTGTCTCATTTATTTCTGAATCCTCTACCCCATTTTACACACTCACATTGATAGATTGATCCATGTCTAGCCCTGAATCATTTAACTCTTCTACTTTACTAGCCATGTTTCAAAACTGTACTCAACAATTTGTCAAATTATAAGTTGCTCGCTACAACGTCCCAAAAAACCATCAAAGTCACCATGACACCCATTTCGCTTTCGTTTCACAGCCCCGCGTTAAAGGGCGCATTTTGTAACGGGAAGCGTTACAAAAATAAAATTTGATTGATTATAACTGTTAAAAAGATGTGTCGTCGAAAAACTTGAAAAATAAAAAAAAAATTTTCAAACTAACAAAAAACGTTATATTATGTGGATTATCACTCACCTACACTTCATTACTCTTATTTACCTTTAATACTCGTCGCTTATTATTCAACTTTAATTACAAAAAATACTTCTCTCTCTTTAAACTCCACTACAAAAATTATTCACCATGTAACTCACCTTAACTCCAACTTACAAATCCACTTTTCACCTTAAAAAACTCCCTTTATTTAACCTTACAAAACTTCTTCACTTTAACTCTAAAAAAATATTAATATTCCACATATAACATATCTCTATGCTTTCTTGACTTACTATGCATATCGTTACTTATAAAAATTATTATTTATTTACTCTTAATTTCTCAGGTCATGCGTTCTTGACTGTGAAGGTACACACTAGATGGGAAATCATGGCTAATCAAAGGAATTTAAGACATTGTGGCGAAACAACTATGCTCTTTACTCACTCATATTGATCGAATAATTATACAGATACAAATTAATCATTATCATGAAAACAAAATAGAACAAACTATCAATAATCTACATAAGATATAAGTTACAATTATTTTGAATAGGTTAAGACGCAATTTAAAATTAAATGAAGTTAGGCCTATCTATAAAAAAGTTTAAAAATTTCAAATGCAGACTGGAATTATTATATTACATGGCCATCTATACTCACGAAATTGTTCAAATTGATGTTTATACCTAGGATTTTCTGGATTTATTCCGATTAAAAAAAAAAGTCACTCACACTTAGTTTATGGCGTAATTTCACAAACCACGTTGTTCAAATTTCAAAGTTTCTCTCTCTTCCATGTTAACTCGCCGAATCTCTCAAATCAACCTTCCACATATAACACCTTGCTAATATTTTACATTTTAGAGCTTCAATTCACACTCCTCCAACAAAAATTACAATTTTGATACTGAAAACTGTAGTTAACACAACATAACTAGATGAGATTGTCCACCATCTTCCCTTGTTCCTTCTAGAGTGTTCTTCCAACCTAGACCAGCAACATTCAACGCTCTCTTGAGATATTCATCCACACTATTTCCGTGATCAAGTCTTCAGTTTGTGTGCTATGCCAATATATAGATGCTTACATCGTTATATTTTTTACGTTAGTTCTTTTTTACGATTATATAACTTCAAACATTGCAAATGTTCATTGTGTGACTATTTATTTACTCTTTTAATTGTTCTTTTCAATTGCACCACTATTTTTACTTATTATGAGCTCTTCTACACTTTATATACATTATATATTTTTATTCATTAATGTTTTTAAGTCTGCTTTTTAATCTTTATTATATAGTCTGCCTATTTTTTTTACTTTATGTTTATCTGAATCATTACGTTTTAACTATTTTGCGTCTTAAATGAATTTATATATGTACATATGAATTATAAATATTTATTATTGTATATGCGTCTCTTTATCTACCAGACCATCCTTCTATGTTTTAGTCGTTATGGGAATTTACTTGTCAAATTTATGATATTTCTGTTACATGGACTGTATGTGTCACACAGTTGGCTGTATTACGAAGTCTGTGGTTTGAATTCTGTTTTTGTTGTTTAACTTGTACTTCTTTTTTCAAAGATCTTAAATTATTTAGAAGTAATGATTGATTCGTCGACTAACATAAGAAAAAATCCTTACATTTAATGTGGAATAAATCCGAATAATTCTATTGCTTACCTCGTTGGCAGTATTATGGGTACCGATGATACGCACAAAGACAACAGGCCTACGAGTAAACGTTATATACTGCCAAGATCTGCAATTATCCCGTGTTTTATCCCAGACTAATTCCCAATCCCACATGTTGACAGACACTTCTACGTAATAACTGTAGCTTCTATCATCACAATCCCATAGTAGCAATCTGCAAAGATGCAACACAGGTAAGCGGAGTTTACTACTAGATGGTCCAGTTCAAAGGTTTTGTGATAAGTTGTAAAAATAACCTTAAAGTAAAATTTAGGCTAGATTTTGTGTCAATCTGCCAATCTTACAACGAAAAATCAAAGCACTGTAATATCTACATTCAATAGAAGATAACCTACATTAAAATATTAAGTACGGAAATTGAAATTTTGCTGTCTAAGATTCATTTTGGCATCAAAAATATTAACCTGTACTTCACGATTCACTTCCCTTTATTAACATTTTCTTGCCAACCAGTAAGCAACGGTCTTCCTAACAATCTTTTTAATTAATAAATATATAAACTTACAATATCTAAGTTCCCATACAACTATGTTTAGTTTTGAGAGATACAAGCAATCAATAACAACATGAATCGGTACAATTAGAATACCCAATACAAGCAATATTGGGGAAGCAAAAGCTGTCCTGTTTGCTGATGACACCACTTTAACGGTTTTTGGGAAGAATAGTATTAATCTAGAAAAGTTGGTTACTTCATCACTGATTATGGCAGAAAATTGGTTTTTATCAAATGGTCTAAAACTGAATAAAAATAAAACGGTTAATGCAGTTCAGTTGTAAACAATTAAAAGACAAAATTTCAATTAATCATTTAGAACCAAGTACAGACTCGTCAAAATTTCTGGGAGTGGTAATTGATGAAAACATAAACTGGAAAGCACATATATTTCAAATAAACTTAATTCAGCTTGTTTTGCACTATGTTCTATTTCATGTATTTTCAGTCAGGATACAATTAAAACAGTATATTTTGCATATGTGTACTCTCATCTCAAATATGGTGTTGCTCTTTGGGGGAACTCAGTAGAGTCTGGAAACATTTTTTCTATCCAAAAGAGAATTATAAGAATAATTTGTAATTTAAAAGGTAGGCAATCTTGCAGAATTTCATTTACGAAATTAAAATTTTTAACTCTTCCCTGTATATACATTCTGAATGTCCTGCTCTTTTTTTAAAAGTAATTATATGGGTGTCGATCAGTACAAACATGGATATTCCATAAGACGGCAAATGCTTCAATACCCAGTACATAGATTAAAGTTGTTCGGGGAAGGGGTGCAATATTCTGGTCTCAAATTGTACAACAGGTTGCCAGACAATATAAAGGAAGTGCCTTGCATTAACCCTTTCCACTCGAGTGTCAAGGCAGCTTCGCATCCTACTAATCCGTACGAACTCCTATGTCAGGCGAGCCCCAAACTCGCTATGATAACGTTCTTTGATTGCATTTGAACAGCAAAGTTACTTTGATGAGCGCTATTGTTGAAGTTTGAGATGTGCTGCTATCTGTGGAATTTTTTTAGGACCATTTGAGTTCAGTTTATGTGGTAAAATCTTAGAAAATGTAATGTTTGCCGTTTTTGGCCGGTCTGTAAACAGCTGTCTGCTCTCGCCGTTGTTTGGTTCCTACTTACTACGCAGTGTTTTATTGAGCTTACGCGTTGTTTAGTTTTGTTGTACTAGGTTATCGTGTGTAATTTCACAGTTTATTTTTGAATATTGTTCTTTTTATAATAATAATGATTGTTGTGAAATAAAATGAACGAAGACGACGGCAGTTTGTTACAAAATGACGTTAGTGGCGACGGAACTTTTGTTTCGAACCTGAGTGATTAAAATATTAACAATCAGTTTTGAAAAAAGCCTTTCTTACTAGTTTTGATCTACATAATACTGTTGTTAAGCAATAAAATAAATAGTTGAGGCAATTTTGAATAAGTTGATGTCAAAACTAATTGTTTTCATAAAAATTCATTTTTTCACAAAAAACTTGTTTTTCTATTATAATTTTTTTGTAATTTATTATTGTGTCTAAAACATGTGTAAACCATTTAATTTTGTTTATAATGATATAGACAACAATAAACAAGCAACAAATATAGGTCTTCACATCGAAAATTTTTCCAAAATTCTTGTTTATTCCGGTTTTTTGTTACAAATTTAAATTTTTTTCAATAAATACAAATTAAAAACATATACTTGAAAATAAAAATATATGTTTTTTCATACCAATCTATACTTTAGTCAGAAGAAACTTTAAAAAAAAAATACTTTTTTTTGGAGTAAACATGTTACAGTGCAATATTTGCTCAAAATTAATCTGACCTGATAGCAACACTAGGTCCCCAATAATTTGAGTGGAAAGGGTGCCTTTAAAAATAAACTTAAGGCCTTCCTAGTAAAGCGGGCATTTTACTCGGTGGAGGAGTATCTGGGGCTTTGAATGGATTGTATATGTAGTTGTTTTACTGTATGATTGATTTGAAATTGTTAATATAGTTATATATGTCTTATTTTTATTACTTGTGTTGTATGTGTATTATGTGTATTAATTTGTATTCTGTGTATATGTTTATCATTTGTAGATATGTGACAACTCGAATGTTTATCAACCAGAAATGTAACCAATTGAGGCTAATAAACCAAACCAAACCCTCAAAATAAGTTAATGTAAAAATTATGACGAACAAATCAACAAAATAAAACGTATTTGAAAATTTTAATCGTTTAATTTTGCTCTACAGTAGTCTCGCTATTCTGAACTAATTGGGATCGAACACTGTTAGGTTTAGCGGGAATTTGGAATAGGTAGATTTCATGAATAAAATCAAGTATTGACTTGTTAGGTGTGGGAACATCTGCTAGTGTCAGTTCTATTCAGCGTTGATCGGCTTGGAGGAAAGCGAGGAGGAGGTGAACGATCAAACTGAACTTATATCAGACGTAGATGCGGCAAATGCTCTTGACCTTGCCTTAGTGTAGTTACACCATCTATTTTTTCCTTCCGTTGCATTACGATTCCGTATTCTTCTAAAAACGGAAGGGAAGCGATAGGTTGTTCAAACTGTCTCTTTTGTTATCATGCAGTCTGTCTGTTAGTACAGCAGCGTATTGAAAAAGGATTAAGAGAAAAATAAAATTCCTTCGAGATAACGAAAATGGAGGAGAAAAACGGATGAACGCAACCGGCAAGTGGCAACAACATTACTAGTGCCTAGCTGTTGTATCTAATTTTTCCTTCTTTCTGACGGACCCTTGTATCCGTTTCACCAGACGCTTCTTGCTTCTTCCCCGCAAGACGGATGGAACGTGTGAAGGAAACAAAACCGGACAATTCCAACAGGACGATTGGAATTAATGTGTTGTCAATGTTTGTTAACCAAAACGCAATGCAACGGAAGGGAAAAACGGATAATGTAAACTTACACTTATGCTACAACACGCTTCATCAACACCAAATGATGTTATGTGCATCCTCAAATCGAATCAGTGCTCTTTGTCAAAAAAAAAAAAAAAAAAAAAAAAAAAATCACTGACTTTTCTTATTAAGTGAGTATAAATTAGTTATTTTTTGTGTTTAGCAGTGATTAAAAGTGATTCTACAGAATTGAATAAATGGAGCCGACATGTACTGTAAGGCTAACAACAGACGAGTCACGCCGGTCACAAGCCCGGGGCCACATTACTAAGTGATGTTGGAAGGAGGAGTGATAGGGGAGTAACACCTCTCAAAAAACCTTGGTCCATCTGGCTCCGGATGGTAGCACCATGTAAGGGCCCCTGCCTAGGGTTACATGGTGAAAACAGGTCAACGGCTTCGAAGGCGGATGAGGACCCAGGTCCCAACGGTGGAGAAGGCGGAAGAACCAACAACGTGCTGCCTTGCACACGAGGGTGTGGAAACCCAAAGGCTAGGAGAAGGAACTCCGAGAATAAACCAAGGATGAAGAATCTATCTACTGTTCCACATGAGCGATGAGCGGAATCAACAATTTGTCCCCAGGTGGTACGTTGGGCAAGAGCCCGGCTAGTCCACCCTCTTCGGAGGCAAGCCTCTCGGATTCTGGGGGAGGCCAACTGTCGCGGATGGAGGAAGAGGAGAGGATGGAA
Source organism: Philaenus spumarius (assembly GCA_018207615.1). Lineage (NCBI taxonomy): Eukaryota > Metazoa > Arthropoda > Insecta > Hemiptera > Aphrophoridae > Philaenus > Philaenus spumarius. The sequence goes on from JAGFPH010001187.1 coordinate 252,458, forward strand.
AGAGAAGAGGAGGTGAGGGAAGCAGAGGGCTTTCCTGTTCGCCAGTTCACGGAACAAGACCTTGAACTGGTACATCAAGCGGTGATGTTGGGGGATCAGACCCTAAATGTTACTGCTGATGAAAACAGCCACACCGAGAAGATCATGGATCTCGGTGAGGAAGATAAACTGCTGGAAGGTGTTGGGTTACTGCCCGACACTGAGGTAGGCAGTAATAAAAATAAGGACGGGAAACCCAAGAGGAAGACCCGGAAAGAAACACGTGAGGCTAAGGGTGGTTGGTTGCCCAAGGCCGAATGGAAAGAGGTGGTCGGCAAGAAGCGGATGGGGTTAACCGAGGGGGAGCATAAGAGGAACCTTTCGGCGAGCACATCGTCTGCAGAAAAGTTGGCACCTTCTAAGAAGAAGCAGAGACAGGGGGAGGGATACCCTTCGGCCTGTCCTGAGAAAACAAGCGGGGAAGGTGTGAATAAGACCGCCTATAGAGACCAGCTTGTAGGAGAAAAGATGGTCATAGTCCCATTAGCCTATCCGGAGGTAAGACTCACGGAAGACCAACTAGAGGCCCTTCAAGAGGCTTTGATTGAGGAGATTAGTCTGGCCGACGGCGAGACAACTCTCCAATTTCAAAAGACCTATGGAGAAAGAGGGGCACTAGTTATTACCTGCGACAATGCAGAGACAACAGAGTGGTTAAAGAAGACGGCTCCTAAGTTGAACACTGGAGGGGAAGGCGGAACCGCGGTGAGGGTAGGATGGTATAAAGACCTCCTGCGGACCACCAAGGTTCTTCTGAGGACTTCTAAGTGTTTGGCTAAGAAAGAGCCGGCTGCCCTTCTTAAGATGTTGGGCAGGCAAAACAAAAACCTGGTTGTTGAGGACTGGAGGATGGTGGGTGGCAAGAAGGAAGAGAGTTATCAGATTCTCATTCTTGTCATTGATGAGCTGTCAGCCAGAACGCTGAAGACAAGGGGATGGAAGGTGTACCTGGGCCTGGAGCAGGTGCATCTGAGAGTCCTTAAGGAAAATCTTGATGATGAAGGGAAGAGTCCTGCAGATAAACCTTCAGCATAGCAAGGCTGCAACTGCGGTGCTATGCAGGAGGTTTGCTACAGGGAACCTGGATGCTGTCCTGATACAGGAGCCTTGGATTAGACAGGGCAAAGTATCAGGATTAGGAAACACAGGAGGCAGGTTAGTGTATGCTAAATGTGATAATGGTCCTAGAACATGCATATTAGTAAATAAGAGACTAATGTATGTACCTGTTCTAGAATATTGTTCCAGAGACATGACCGTGGTAAGACTCGTCATGGCTGAACTTGGAAAAACTCTACTGCTATCATCAATTTACCTTCCGTACGATGATGGCAGAGGACAGCTGCCGACAGGGATTCAGGACCTTGTGGAATACGCTGACGGGAGAGGGTCGGACCTCATCCTGGGATGTGACGCCAACGCACACAACATGGTGTGGGGGAGCACAGACACTAATAGGAGGGGTGAGTTACTATTAGATTACATTATCTCCAATAATTTAGAAATAATTAATAAAGGTAATGAACCAACTTTTGTAACCAAAGTAAGGAGTGAGGTTATCGATCTTACTCTAAGTACTGCAAGGATGGCGAAGAGGATACATGATTGGCATGTATCGTCGGAGCCATCTTTGTCAGACCATAAGCATATTTGTTTCAGGATAGGTGAACTGAAACTACAATGCCAGACGTATAGGAATCCGAGAAGGACGGACTGGGAATCCTATGAACATGATCTTGGGGTGAAAACAAGATTCATGACAGGTAAGATCCAGGATGTAGATGAACTGGAGCGCGTGTCTGATGAGCTCAGTGGGGCCATCATGGGCTCCTACGAGAAGCACTGTCCTTTGACACGTGTGAGGAACGTGGGAGCTGGGTGGTGGACCCATGAGCTGTCAGTTATGAGGAAGAGGGTGAGAGCACTCTTTAAGATCGCTAAGATCCAAGGGAACTGGGTTACTTATCACGACCTGTTGTCTCAGTATAGCAGGATGATAAGGAAAGCTAAGAGGGACTCCTGGATGAGGTTCTGCGCGGAGTTGGAGGGTGTGCGGGAAGCATCCAGGATACACAAACTCTTGGCTAAAGACCCAGTATCACCGGTGGGCAATATCATAAAGACCACTGGGAAACTTGCTGTGGAGCCTGGAGAAGTGCTTGAGGAACTCCTGATGGCACATTTTCCGGGGTGTACGGTAACACAAGGCGGTGGGGGAACATCTTACAATTGTAATGATGGAGGACCCACTGCTAAAACAGCTGACTGGAAACTGGCCAGTCAGATAGTAACATGTAGTAGGATCGAATGGGCCGTGGGGACATTCGATCCATATAAAGCTCCTGGAGGTGATGGGATCAGACCCGTCTGCCTCCAGAAAAATGTAGACAATCTGTGGATAGTGCTATGCAGGCTATATAGGGCCAGTATTGCCACTGGACACATTCCACGATCCTGGAGGAAGACCAGGGTCGTGTTTATACCGAAACCAGGCAAGGTTGACTATACCAATCCTAAGGCGTTTCGACCAATAAGCATAACATCTACTCTGCTGAAGGTACTAGAAAAGGTAATACATAGGTACATATGTGATGGAGCGCTCATGGGGCGCCCTATACACACAAATCAGCACGCTTACATGCCAGGTAAATCCTGCGAGTCCGCACTGCACCATTTGGTGGGCAGAATTGAAAGAGCCCTGGAGAGCAAGGAAGTAGCATTTGGTGCCTTCCTGGACATCGAAGGGGCCTTTGATAACACCAAAACAGAGTCGATAGTTGACGCTGCCAGTAGGCATGGGGTCGAGGATCTGCTTTGCAGATGGCTCGGAACCATGCTGAAGTGCAGGGTCGTAGAGTCCTCTCTGTATGATGAAACTGTGGAGGTAAGAGTGACCAAGGGATGTCCGCAGGGGGGCGTACTCTCGCCCCTTCTGTGGAACCTAGTGGTGGACGATCTTCTTGGAGAACTCAACAGTGGTGGTGTGTATGCGCAAGCATATGCAGACGATGTTGTTATATTAGTGGTTGGTAAGTTTGTACCAACTGTGGCGGAGCTGCTCGGGGGGGCGCTTCGGACTGTAGAAAGATGGTGCGGGGAAACAGGACTAAGCGTCAGCCCGGGTAAGACTCTACTTATCCCATTTACCCGAAGAAGGAGACTGGAGAGCTTTGGGCCCCTAATCCTTCGTGGCAGTGGGATCACCATAGCATCAGAGGTAAAGTATCTAGGTATAATCCTAGACCAGAGGCTTAATTTCTGTGCACAACTCAATCGTGTAATCGATAGAGGTAAGTGGACACTAATGGCGAGCAGGCGCATGGTGGGTCGGACATGGGGGTTGAAGCCTAAGCTGATGCATTGGCTGTATACTTCTGTGGTGAGACCGGCCATGACGTATGGCGCTATTGTATGGTGGACAAGAACCGAGGTTCAGGGTGCGATGGCGAGGTTGGCAAGGGTTCAACGCATTGCCTGCCTTGCTATCACAGGAGCGATTAGCAGCGCTCCTAGTGCTGCCCTGGACTGCTGCCTTAACCTTCTACCGCTGGACCTCTTTATAAAGGTAGCAGCAAGGAAGAGTGCTCACCGTCTTCAATGTGAGGAACTCTGGAAACAATGCCCACGAAATATGGGACATTCTAGAATTACAACATTGGCGGTAGGAGATCAGACTCTTGATATGATCTCAGACCATATGAAAATAAAATACTCCTTCTCAAAGCCCTTCCGAGTGGTAATACCAAACCGCGAGGAATGGTCAGAAGGAAGGAGACCCCTCCCTAGGTGTGAGCTGGAATGGTACACTGACGGCTCCAAAACAAGGGAGAGCTCAGGTGCAGGGATATGTGGTGGGAACCCAAGGCAGGAATGTGTGCTGCCAATGGGGGAACATCCAACTGTATTCCAAACAGAAATCACGGCTCTATTGGAATGTGTCAGAGAAAATCTCAAGCTAGGACATTCGAATAAAGAAATCTGCATATACACAGACAGCCAGGCAGCTTTAAAAGCCCTGAGCTCAAACGAGTTCAGGTCAAAACTAGTCTGGGAATGTGCCGAATCCACAAAACAGCTGGCGGGCCTCAACAAAGTCACACTATGTTGGGTGCCAGGACATGTTGGAGTAGATGGAAACGAATGTGCAGACCAGCTGGCGAACAAGGCAGCAGCATCTGAATTCATGGGACCACAACCGTTCTGTGGTATATCCAAGGCAACAGCTATAAAAGCTATTGCGGACTGGGCAGAGCTAGAGCATGGAAGAAGGTGGCGAGGCATCCCTGGATTGCGGATGAGCAAACTCGCCCTTCTAGGTCCATCTAGACAGATTGCATCGGACATCCTGTCACTGAGCAGGTGCAAGGTAAGAGAGGTGGTCGCTCTAATCACAGGGCATGGTCACCTTCGTAAACACATGAAGAACATGGGAATCTTCATTGGAAACCCTACATGCAGGATATGTGGCTTGCAGGAGGAAACTGCGGAACACCTAATATATGAGTGTGAGAGACTCGAACAGGTGAGCTATGAAACCTTTGGCAAACTGCACAAAGGACAAAACATACCACAGGAGAACCTTGTCAAACAGATTCTAAAGTTCAATGGGCTTTTGAATCTGGACAGGAGGAACTGAGGGACCATCATCCTTTGTGGGAGCGCAATAAGCCCTAGAGGCTGACGTGCATAAGGTTCTGGACCGCCCACTAGAAGAAGAAGAAGAAGAAGAACAACAGACGAGACACCGGTGTACGGTACACTAGTGTACGGGACACTAAATGTACTATCAATTAAATGTGTGTCAACAGATGAGACACTGAGTAGCGCGCTACCAGATTCTGTGGCTCTACGGTGTCTCTCCCTGCGAGAAGCTGGGACACCCGGAAAGTGTCCCGTACACCGGTGTCTCGTCTGTTGTTAGCCTAAGTAACCAGCTTTCATTCCAATTTGGTTTCAGGCGTTTTCATCAAGTTTAGGCTCTACTCTATTTAACTTCTTTTTATAACAATAAATATACGTTTTTTTCACGAACATCTTTTAAATTTATCCTGTTTTTATGATTAAAAAATCTGTATATTTTCTGGACGCCGTTTGGAATAGGCGGATTTTTGGAATAGCGGGGCTTTACCATATAAGTAGCGCGACTTTATCATATATAGATCATCAATCAATACAATGTCAATCATAGTTTAACAAAAAAAATAATTTAAAACAAACTAGAATACTATAAATAAATTATTCTCCAACAAAATCAGCTGTTATAATCTATTTTTCTTGGTGGGCACCTCCGACACATGTCACTTGCCCATAAAAGGCATGATATTTAAATCATAAATATATACAAATTGAATTTGGTTTTAATGCTCTTCGCTGATGTGCCAACTCGAAATAACAAAATTTTTGTGCATCCTGTCAAATCGTTATCTGTAACGTTAACACAAACCTCTGTTTAGGCGTCAATAAATATTTTAACCACTCAGTTGTAGAGTCATAAATCTATGATTAATTTTACTTTAATTTCATTAAACAAATTTAAAGTTATGTAAATACATCATACTGTAGTAAACGTCGCCTATTAAGATGCGATAGCAACAAACAAATAAATGTTCAATCGGCTTTTTTAACTAAACCTGTGACTTTGCTTATAAACTACTCAATCGCTTGGTGAGACAATTGAATCGCCATAGTTCCAATGTTATTTGGAGTTTTGCGTAATAAGTCAACTTACTGTAGTCATTGTATGTAATTCTTACCTGCTCGTAACAGTATTTTCCGAGCGCACTGTAACCGTTTGTTTTGTTAATTTTGGTAGCTGTGTAATTAAATTTTTTTTACTAAGACCTTAATCATGGCAAGATGTAGTACTAAAAGAAAAGTTCCGCCTGTTCATTAAGACTTTACACATTAATGTATCTCAAAGTTTTAGCCCCTGGACTATAAATGAATATTTTAGTTTTAAAAATAATTATCACGAATAATGTTGTAAGTAATGTGTAGACTGTATCCTTACTCTCAAACTAATAAAAAAATACAATGGTTCCTGTTGATACATTTTTTATAACGACAACATTTGTTCGGCCCCTTAGTTGACGCTATAACTAAGTTTAACTGTATTACAAAATAAGTGTTACAAATGAAAATTAATAATGTTCAGCAAATCTGCAGGTATTACTGTCTAATTTTACACTTCAGTATTTAAAATTAGCTAATTAAATATTACATTGATGTAAATTTATTACATTGATTAAATTATACTATCATGTTTGAGTTCCAGTTTTATAGGCTACTAATGATTTTTTTACCGCCAGACACCTTTATACCATATCCATTCTATTGCAATAACCCCTTGCTTATTTATATGAATTTTCTGCCTCACAAGAATTTTTGAAAACTATAGATTGAGTATCTACTGTAATATAAGACTGGAAAACAACATGAAACATAGATTGTGGAAAGTGGTTAGAATATTGAGTGTATTTACCTAATTCAAAATAAAATAGTAATCCTTTATAACTATCAGGTTTATGTCTTTGTTAGTTTAAAAGTATATTCACCTCATTGAATCAATGAGATATGGTTGTCCAAGTTGGACTAGGATAGCACCACTCCCGAGCTGATGACAAGTGTACCCAGAGTCCCAATCGTAACGTTTAGTGTCACCATCTAGAAGTGCATTGCGACTTCGACTTACACCTTCGATGACGGCCGCGCTGCCTGCGTTGGTCGCAACATTGTGTTTTGGCACTGTAAATACACACAACTTTACTATCACTGAATTTTTATATTACTAGAAACCGAAATATTTAATGATTTTTTTGTTCTGTGGTTTTAAATCAATTTTCCTTCTACAAAAACATATATGTTCTTTACTCAGATTGAATTGGGATTGTTAAGCTTTAGATCCAAGTAGACTAACACTTACCTTCAAATAGATTTTTAAATAATTTACCTTAAGTTAAAAATAATTCATCATAGTTTGCAGCAATACAAAATTCCAAGTGTAAATAGATTAGAATGGAAAATATTTTATCTTAAATTTAGTTTGAACTTCTAAAATAATAGTGCAATTTCATTACATTAGAATTACAACTAAAAACTATTAAAACATAATTATGATTCATATGACTTAATGACCACAAAAGTACATGGCCTGTTTGTGGACACGAGTCTGCATAACATAACTTTATAATAATAGCAATTAGGCCTATTACAGAAAAAAAAAAGAAAAGAAGTTTAAAAACATACAACAAAAAGTATAAAAATAATCAGCACTAGAACAACAACTTCAAGGGAGAGCTCACAGAAAAATACTTTAAGAAATTCAGAAGTTAAAGAAGAAAAAAAATAACAACATAAACAAAAATAAATCTATGAATTTTCTAAAACTCTCCCTATTTCCTACAACAATGTGAATCTTGCTTTTTATATGCTTTAATTTTTTAGAAATATTATGTTTTATTGGAATGTTACAAAAAAGAATCTACGATACATAATAAGAACAATAAGAGTTTTTATACAAAAACTTATCTGATAACTAGTACGTACCTGATAATTAATATTCAAAATGAGCGCGGTTTTAAGGCTTTGTAGTATTTATTACATTTAACTTACAATTATAATTAATACATCAAATGAAAGAGCAACTCAAACAGTTTTCCTACAAGTGTTCAATGTGAGCACCATTCATCACACGGCACACATCGAGTCAATAGCTGAGTTCGTCCCAAACATTATTCAGTGTGTCTGAAGTATTGTTGCAAACAACTGCTTCAATCCTGTTTCTTAACCCTTTCCACTCCAATTACTGGGGACCTAGTGTTGCTATCAGCTCCATTTAATTTTGAGCGAATATTGCACTTTAATTTGTTTACTCCAAAAAAAAAAAGTATTTCTATCAGTTCTAAAAGGCTGATTTTTTATTTGTAGTTTATTCTATGACTAAAGTATAGATTGGTATGAAATAAAACATATATTTTTATTTTTAAGTATATTTTTTTAATTTTTATTTATTGAAAAAAATAGAAATTCGCAACAAAAACCAGAAAAAACAAGTTTCAATTTTTCAATGGGAAGACTATATTTGTTGCTTGTTTTTTGTTGTCTATATCCTTACAAACAAAATTAAGTGGTTTACAAATGTTTTAGACACAATATTACATTATAAAAAATTATTATTGAAAACCAAGTTTTTTGTAAAAAATTAGTTTTTATGAAAAAAATTTGTTTTGACACCAACTTGTACAAAATTGCCTCAACTATTTATTTTATTGCTTAGCAACAGCATTATTTAGGTCAAAACTAGTAAGAAAAGCTTTTTTCAAAACTTATTGGTAGTATTGGAATCGCTCAGGTTCGAAACAAAAGTTCCGTTGCCACTCCCGTCATTTTGTAACAAACTGCCGTCGTCTTCGTTCATTGTATTTTACAACAACCATTATTGTAAAAAGAACAATATTAACCTTTCAACGTGTGACTTTTTATGAGAGAAACCACCCCTGCTGCGGGACTTTTTTTAAGCTTTCAGGAGTTATGAAACATGTTTGTATAAAAACGTTAGTAACTAACTTATTTTTTGGAATATTTTAATGATTCTTTTAAGTAAATTACACAGCAGATAACATTCTTTTTGGTAATATCAATAACACACGAGTTTATTTGTGACAACATATTTACATAAGCCTACCAGTCAAAAGTTAGTTTTAGTGTGGTAGTTTTATCACAAAACACATACCTAAGAAAACACTAATAAAATTAATATAACATATTCAAAACAAGATTTCCCAATGTATTCAATCAACTAACAAACATAAAACACACTATAAGTGATCAAATGTAAACAAAAACGTAGTAGACACAATGTCACAAACTTGTGTGGTAAAACAGCAGTTCCACTAGTGAACTAATTTCGTCAAGAAATTCAACGGAAGTATTGTATGTTTTTTTTCAATCAGCCAATTCTGCTACAATATCTACAATTATGCTACATTATGCTGCAATATCGATCGCTTCGAGATAGTTTTAAGTTTAGCTGCTAGATGGAAGCATCTGATGGAATGTTCCTGAGCGTACGCTATACGTCAAAACGCGCCGAAGAAAAAGAATTCCCTGTGTATCACGTACGGCAAAACACGTTGAAGGGTTAAGGGTCTGCTCCAGTAAACGAAAAAGCAACCGGAAACGCAACAGCTAATTTCGGATTCGGCTTGCAAATTATTTTTCATTATTAATTTTTTATTGTGTTAGGAAAAAAATTCAAACTTTGTACTTACAAAATGTCAATTACATTACAAATCAAAAGCATTTTCAAAAAATGTAAATTGCAAAACGGATGCGTATTGTGACTGTGCTTAAAATGAGACCTTGCAAACAATTTTGATACAAAATAAACGAAATATATGGTTTTAAATTTAACATTGCTCTTATGGGATAAAAATCCAAGATGGCCACCACTACAGCAGACCCTTAACAAATAAACTGTGAAATTACAAACGATAGCCTAGTACAACAAAACTAAACAACGCGTAAGCTCACTAAAACACTGCATAGTAAGTAGGAACCAAACAACAGCGAGAGCAGACAGCTGTTTACAGAGCGGCCAAAGACGGCAAACATTACATTTTCTAAGATTTATTTACCACAGAAACTGAACTCAAATGGTTCTAAAAATATTCCAAAGTTAGCAGCACATCTCAAACTTCAACAATAGCGGGCATCAAAGTAACTACGTCCATTCAAATGCAATCAAAGAACGTTGTCATAGCGAGTTCAGGGCTCGCACAACATAGGAGGTCGTGCGGATTAGTAGAAAGGGTTAAGTAGAGTAGGTCAGCTGGTAGCAGAGGGTCATATACAGTGTGTTTGAAAAGTCTGGGAACAGCTTAATATCTCAAAATGTACGAGTCTTATGAGATAGAAATAAAAGAATCATAAAGAACCACTCACCACCAAGAGTTACTCACAACCATAAAAGAACCACTTTTTTGTGAGTTTGAAATTTTTGTCCGCCATCTTGGATTGAACTTAATTATTTTAAATGGGAAGGTACTCATGTGATACATCATTTCGATGTAGAATTTCAAGAGAAAACCAACGGTGAAATTTGCACATCCATATCTTTAACCGATTAAAAATGGACGCCAAAAACAACGAAATTCTGTTTTCCGATTTTGCCCCACTTTGCAGTACCTACTATTAAAAAAAAAAAAAAAACAATTAATTATTTATTCTTCTTTTTGGATTCAGAATTAAATAAGCTTTCAAACGATATGCTGCACAACAACATTTGGGAGTATTTCAAAAATTTTAGTTACAGCCATTTTGATTTTTTCAAAATTGATTTCGAGTGGTGGAATTAAATAGGTACAGTTGTGTAGCATATCGTTTGAAAGCTAATTTAATTCTGAATCCAAAAAAAAGAATAATTAATATTTTTATAAAAAAATAGTACAGCAAAATGGGCAAAATCAGAAAACACGATTTCGTTGTTTTTGGCCGCCATTTTTAATCGGTTAAAGATATGGATGTGCAAATTTCACTGCTGTTTTTTTCTTGAAATTCTACATCAAAATAATGTATCACATGATCACCTTCCCATTTAAAAAATTAAGTTCATTCTAAGATGGCGACAAACATTTCAAACTCACCAAAAAGTGGTTCTTTTATGGTTGTGAATAACTGCTTTTATTTCTATCTCATAAGACTCGTACATTTTGAGATATTAAACTGTTCCCAGACTTTTCAAACACACTGTATACACGTGATCTTTTTTGAATCCCCAGGTAAAAATCGAATGGCATCAGATCGGGTGAACATGGAGGGAGGACATGTTAAACAAGCTCCGTTACCTGGCCCATAACAATTTTCCATTATTTCTATTCCTATTCTTGAAATTCTTAAGATAGTTGGATCAGTATCTTCTTTCAGATAATTTAGTCTTTAACTGTCAAGAATTCCAAAGGATTGGTAGCTCGAGCAACTGGCTCTGATTTATCTGGTAAATCCAGAAAGAACAGAATTATTGTGTTTCTTCTGTTTAGTCCAGTTGACTAGGGAAGTGGTCTGCAATTTAATGTAAGAGGTTGTTCCTGCTCCTGGTATTTATTTTGTGTGTACTGTTGGGGGACTGTCACTGGTGTTGTCTTTACGGCTCTACAGATTAGGTTTAATGTGTTGTTCTGCTCTATTTCTAAGTGTTTCAACTTCATTTAATTCAATGTTATTATTAATTTGCTTCCATAATTTATTATGGGCTTGACGTAGATATTATATGAGAGGTTGAGTGTCTTGATTACTGTCTCAAAAAAATGTTGCTTCCGCCAATTTTTAACCAATCGTAATCTTTTGTTTGATTTATCTACTATTTTGTTGATGTGTTTGGCCCAGCTGAGATTGTTATCCAAAAGATTCTAAGTACTAGTTCAAAGAAAGCTGATCAGAAAATTTCCAACATAACTTCAAAACCAAACAAATTCAAGAAACACATAAATATTTTTAGGCGATATACCTTTTTGGTATATAAGTTTCTTCATATACCAGATTTCTACAATAATCTCACATTAAAATTAAACTTACCAATAAGTCCGCTATCTACACTGAACGGTGTGTTGGTGTACATTATTTCAAAAGACACTACGTGAAATACTTTATTAGCTGTGTTGTTGGTGCCAACGATGCGTATGTAACGGACGACTCTGGGCTCGAAATACAGGTATTGCCACGAACGGCAAAAGTAGTTGGAGTGATCGATCACTCGTGTCCAATCTTTCTGGTCCATTGAAACCTCGATGTAGTACGAATATGACCTGCAAACAGAAAAAATCAAGAATATTTTCAAGGTGGTTAAAACATACTTTGCCAACTCATTTTAGATAATTTGTAAAACATTTGACCGATAACTCATTTGCCTTTTATATAAAATTTATATTTTCAAAAGAGAAATTAAATTATTAGAACATGAAGAGTAACAGTTATTGGATATGTATTACATTTCAATTTCAAATAAATATTGTGAAAGACCATAGTTTGTCGCATGTCTGCTTAGAAGGTGTGGATCAACAACATACTTTTGCAATTACAGTATTAATAATTTCAACCAGACCCAATGAACAACTCAGGGGTAAAACCTTCAAAAATTGTTTAATTTTACATTGTTTACATTTTACTAAATTTGATTTATTAATAAAAACTGTTAAGTAAACTCATACTAATGCACACTTAAAGTAGCCTAACAGGACTGATTTCCAGTTTCTCAAAAGAATACATTTCGAGGCAGTACACGGAAGCAACCATGTATATCTTTTACTTGGCTATAATTAAATTATAATCAAACACAAACTAAAACTGAATGTAAAAGCTGAACCTAAAGGTGACTTGTTATAACTTAATGTAGACTAGTAGTTCATAGATCTTGCATTAGGAAAATTGACACATGCTGCAAGTTCAAACTCAAATTATAATAATGATCTTGAAAGCATCACAAAGGGCACGTAAACTATAGAGTATTGAATCATAAAAACAAACTTAAATGAACAAAAGGTAAAACTCAAAATCTTAAAACAGTGAGCGACAAAACAAGCGAGTTGGAAAATATGGTAATAACGTGAAACACTGAATGTGTTGACAATACACAAATTCAAAACCAGTAATGTAGTTTTATGATATAAAAATGTATTACATTTTAAACAGATACTGTTGCATCATCTGGTGGCATCATGATGATCTATAAAAACATATCTAACCTTAACAGAGAGGACCAAACAGGATATTTAGGATATTTGGTAAAAGGATGCCGGGACGGATGCATTCTGGACAAGGCAGACCACGCTACTGGATACATCCTCTGGAGATCTTCTTTAATTGGAACTCTAGACAAAATGCAGGAACTTACAACACAACTATTTCAGCAAATCTAAGCTATATTAAAAAGTTTGTATTTTTAAACCGATTCAACTAGGAAACTACTTAACAGATGAGACAAAACTTGACTGATGTGTTAAGCATTGTAATATGAGTGGCATGTGCTACATTGGTCAAACTTTTGTTTTAACCCTTCAGAGTAGTTTGCCGTAATATAAGTCAATATAATTTAACATATTACAACTAAATCAGAAAGCACAGTATACACAATTAAAATATAATTTTGACCATCGAATACAACCCAAATACACATCTATAGAATACGGGCACATGTTAAATGACACCCTAAAAAGAGAATTAAACAAAATAACATAGTACTCACTTAAAAATGCCTACCAAAATTGAAAGTGTAATCAAAAAACAAAAAATAAAAAAACCCATTTGATTTCACCGGCGTACACCAACTTAAATGTTCCATTAGCAACAGTGATTGTAGATATCAGCATGAATCCTGGCCCTTGGCCTCGCCAGCCGGGGTGTGGGAAAGGGCGTAAGTGGAGAAAAAAAAAATTTCCACACCGTTTTCTAATGTGACTCATCCTTTAAATGAACTAGTGGATGTTTACCTCACCCTTAACATGTTCACTGTTACACAAATTTCGTATTTCCTATGCTAGGAGCTGACCTTTTATTTTTAGCCTAAATGAGTAGAAATTACTTTATTTTTTAATCTTTTTACGTAATAATCACTAATATTTTACAGCCGACACACATGTGCGTCCATAGCACAAAGGCTTAAAATTGGCGTGCAAAGCACGCAATGCTCTGTGTATTGAAAATTCTCCCAATACGGGGGTCGGCGTGCAAAGAACGCAATGCACAGTGTATTGACAATTCTCCCAATACGGAGATTGGCTTGCAATGCACTGTGCGTCGGTCACTTCTTACAGTGTTCAGTGTCAAGCTCTCATGTGTACCCTTAGCAGTGAACGTGTTAAACAGAGATGTACCGGGTACTAATGTTTTTAGTCAGGTTAGTAGTGGTTTGTTCAAGTGCCAGCATTCGCGCCGGTATCTGTACATTGGACAGGCTGGACTTTCTTTACTACAAGATTCAGAGAACATATTCTCAAGTTTCAACATTGCAACAAAGATCAAGTTTTGCCCAACACATGATCGAGTTGAATCACACGTTCCAAAGTGCTAAGGAAAATATGGTAGTTTTACACGCCTGCAAAATAGGCCTACTTGAAAAATTCGAATGCCAAAGTTACTCACCCCATATTTATAGTTTAATTAAACCCAGTACCACTAGGCAATGAAAGGGTAAAGAGGGGGGGGGCCTAATTACGCTACTGGACTCTTAACCTATGTTCAGTGTGAGAGTGTTTCCATTGTGTGAAGCGACAGCAAATTGATGTCCACCATTAAAACCTGTTTTAGCCAAGTTAGTTCCTAAAAATTCAAAAAGATCGCATATGCTTCTTGTTCTGCAAGCTTCGGGCTTTCTTTTGGTTATATTTTTGTCTTCAATGGCCTGCCCAATCAGCAAAAAACGATTGGCTGAACATTTCAATTTACCAACTGACGACGCAAACTCTATGTTGACAGCTGACTGTTTTGTTTACATCATATTTAGTATTTTAGAGGGGAACTGAAAGATATTTTTACCTTTTTTAGCCAGAAATGTAAAAAAATTATTTAAAACAATATTTTTTAAAATTTTATTTCTTTTTTCTGATAGTGTCATGTAATAATAAATATGAGTTTTAAACCTATTAACAACTTATTTAACCAATATAATGTATTTTGTCAAACCTTTCATTCAATTCTAAATAGAAAAATAACATAAAAATAAAAATACAAAATTCTGTGTAGAAATAAAAATATAGTAAATTATGTGAAAACACCCAGAAAAAATTGTTTTTAGCCCGGTCAGGTATTAAAAAAACTATAAGTGAATGGGTTAGTTGTTGTTTTGCGCATATAAGTATATGTGACGTGGTCCGGCTGCCTTAGATGGAGTCTTCCCTTTAGTGGATGTACCTTCTGCTTTATTGCAAGCATAAGTTCATTGTCAGGATGGTGATGGTACAGAAAGATTCTTTAAATAAGTTTAACTTTGTTTACTAAACCATTCTAATTCTCTCAGCTGATCCCAATCATACTATTACTAAACTAATATTAAAGCGAAGCAAAAACTATGCCCCATCTAATGAGTCTATTCCAGACTAACTATTATTTTGCCGGTTACTTCCAACTAGCACCCTCTCCTTCTTTGACTCTAACTCTGATCTCAGAAAATATAGCACACCCACGTCAGCGTGGAACATACCTGCCACAATATATGTGATCGACAAAGTTCACACAAACTAATAAAAGAATTTTTATAGATATGAAGATGACGTTGGATTAGAGGTCAAAACTAGTAAACCAATAACTACAAAACGGACTAAAAAGACTGACGTACGTAAGCTAAAATATTGAAAATTTAGTTATCGTGGCTTAAAATCTTTGAAATCAATAAACTACTGATGTTGTTTTGAAGTAACTTTTCACTATTTGTTTCTTAAGTTTAAAAAAATGTATGTTAGTATTTTTCATCAAGTACAAACAGGTATCCACGGCTTCAGTCGCGGATATGAATAAATAAATAAAAGGAATATTACCATTACACGCAATTCAAAAAACTATTTCAAAGAGTTCCCTAGCTCAAAACGCTTAGTTCCCAATCGATCTATGTTTCTTATTTAGGCCTACATATATTAT
>JAGFPH010001187.1:268130-300654 GCA_018207615.1 Philaenus spumarius
GTGTGCATGGTTTTGAGGAGCATTTCACATCTACCGCATGCATAAAGTTTAAATATTTTACCCCTTACGACGGTCTCTAGCTTTATAACAAGTGACAAATCATTACTTATTTGTGAGGTTAGTAATCCCACATTCCTAAACTCAAGTAATTGAATACAATGCAATGAATTACTCAGTAATTATAATTATTGATACAATGATTTTTCTTTCTTGCATATCACCTACGAATAATACAAACCAGATTTCAGCTTGTAGATAGTTAGTGGAATTTATATTTATTATATGGGGTAGTTACTCCATTTTCACCTCTTAGACTAGAGGTTTTACTTATTCTATGTAACATTTATGATATACAGTAAAGTCCGGTTTATCCGGCCTCGTTTTATCCGACCCCTCGGATTATCCGGCCCAGCATCCAAAGAATATACAGTAATGAAATAAATGAAGCACTATCTAAGCGATCCGAAAACATCTTACAACACGTACGAACACCTGCAATGTAATGACGACAACGGCATTACGGTTGTGTGTTGCAGCTAGTATCAACGCAAAATAGCAGGCGTTAGTACGTAAAGTGTTATTCACCAAGCTGCAGATCGTGTTTTTTATCCAAGTTATTCTGTTATTTTATTGCTGTGATTAACAAATGTAAAATCATTAGTTAAATACATTTTAACAAGTATTGAGCCTTAAAACTATATTTAAGTTCAATAAAATTTACCATAAGATATTTATAAAAAATTAGTTAATTCACTTCATATTCTTCATTAATTCATTAAATTTTAATTTGCTCCATCATTTTTATACAACTTTTAATGCAAAATTTGTTTGAGATTTTTATACAATATTGTACGTACAGTACACTAGTTAAAATATGTTACACTTGTAACAATGGTTGTATCTACTATAATAAACCCCAAGATTTGGTCCATCTATTTGTTGTTTTATTGAATGATTAAAATTTAAATTACAGTAGTACTGTTAAGTTTTCTCATGTACGTTTATTGGCTTATTTTAACCCTATACCAGATTATCCGGCCTGGTACTCCGCCATATTAGGCCGGATAAAGCGGACTCTACTGTATATGTACCAAATTTCCTCACTAGCTTCAAGGGAAGTAAAATAATTAATATTTGTTGTTTTAAAGGTTGTTATGTCCGTTTTTATTCCATAAACGCAAAAAATAAAATGAGAGGGCTCTAATTTTTTGAAGTATCACGTGAAAAAGAATTGTGGAAAGTTTCAGTTGGGTCGTTTCAGGTCAAATCAACACAATTTTTATAGATTGTTGGCATGACCATTTTAGATTTTGTAAGAAATTTGAAATGGAGGTAGTATTTATGCAGACTAAGAAAAATACAGAATTCCAATACGAAACAACCCCCCTCTCCTCCTCATTTGGAAATTATACGCCTGTAAAGTTTTTTTTAAAGTGACCAAAAATGGTCGTACATAAATTTTTAAATTGCTCTGGAAGCTCTCCTAGTTGAGATAGAGAGCTGGAAAAGGTGTAATTTTATTAGAATTTTCCCAAATCTTTCTGTTATGTACAGCACAACATAGAGCAACATTAAATTTTGGTGAAATCAAAAATCAAAATTTTATTTAAAATATCTTGAAAAGTAAACAATGGAAAGAATCAAATTAACTGCAAATATAGCTAGTACATATGTAAATTATCCTGTAAATTATAAAAGTGGGATGCAATGGATTCAGTGTTAAAAAAACATTTTAACTGAAACAAGTTAGGGATCAGTATTTTCCTTTAAGTATTCGTTTTGAAACCCATTAATCTTTTTTTCTGTTTGCAATAGTACAACCTGACATTATCGTCTGCAAGGCGTTTGTTACTTTTACTATTTATCATGGTTTTTATATGGGTTGGTATGAATATAAAACAATATTTTGAGATTGGCAGCAAAATATTTTTCAAAATTCAAATGTAAAAGATTTATCAAATAATGAAAGATTTATTTGATCAAAGAAATAAATCATTTTTTTATAATGTAATAGTCCTCCAAGGGAATATTTCTATGAAGCAATTTGTTATATGTAAGTAAATTATTAGCAATAGTTGACTGTTGCAAAAATCGAATTAGTCTTGTCAATTTTAATAAATTTAATTTCTATAGGCTCGAAGGAATGGAAAGCCCATATTAGGCAAGGAGAATTTAGATAATGTGTTAATTTAAAATAAGCCTCATGTTCAAGTAATATTTACAAGTTAAGGAGATAAGACACGTACAGCAACGCCTGGAAATATTTGTCCCCATTTTTGTATTGTTTGTCTATTTTGTGTACAAAGAAGATAAGGTTTAACTAGTTCGTAGCAGCAAGTAATGTGTTTCATGCTAACCTAGATTTATTTTGAATTCAATACTATAAAAGTGAATATAATAGAGAAAGTACACAACAACAACGGTAAGAATGCTTAACCCATAAAGTGATAGTTTACATACCAGCTGTCACATTTAATCTGTCAGAAATAGAGGGAGGGGGGATTGTTAAGCCTGGTATCTTTGAAATATTGTAATGATATAAAAATTCTAATTATATAATAAGCAGCAGGTATATCATATCAGACATCATTTCATAAACCATCAAGCCCTTGAAAACACCAAAACAAAAAACATACATACCCATTATTTTCATATCTCTTTTCAAAACATTAATTAATTAACAAATCCAACATAATTACCCATCAAGAGAAATACTTAATTTGTCCCCACACAGTGAGTGCCACAAACGTAGTACTTTTAAATTGTCATATACATCTCCAGCCATTTTGGGTGAGTTAACTACATATTTGCTTTACAACAGGCATTCAGGCCTCTCTTCTTCAAAACTTAAAATATCCACTGAACATCTTTTATTTACTTCCTTAAAGTCCTCTGTCATAGCTCAACCGCTATGGTACTTGCCTCATAAGCAAGACGTCCCAGGTTCAAATCCCGCGGGGGACCATAAAATATTAAAAACCCAAAAAAACATGCTCGTTAGCCGAAAGGCACAAAGTGGCATGGAAAGCAAAAAAAAAAAAAAAAAAAAAAAAAAAAAAATTACTTCCTTAACAGAAACCAACCTGACCGAAATACTCTATTTATTTTGAAATAACCTGTTTTAATTTTAAGTTCAATATTTGTTAATAATTTCATAACTATCAATCCTCCTTCATTAGCCTCAGCCTACAATAAGAACTCATTGTGTAACATTGTTTAATATGTAAGTATTTTGTTTATGTCTTACTGAATCACAAGGGTTGTGTTAAAAAAACCAGTTAGCCGGCAAATTATAAACTTTGAACCCCAAGATCTCTTAAACATTTAATTGTACTAATCTTGTATTGTTAATTTAATACACCATTTGTATACAGTGTACCTATAATGTAATTGTACTCTATAATGGGAGAAAATATCCTAGGAGAATGGTTTGCAATAACTGCTCATAACAGCTTACAGTTTAAAATAAGGAGAAACAATGTAAGTGTTGGCGGTAGCTGGAAATAATATATTGAAATATATGTCGGTGAGAATGTTTTATATGAAATTCGAAAATGATTTAAAAAAGGAACAAATTAAATTTGCTGTTCCAATTTAAATCTTTTTAATTAAAAATATTTTTGTTTGATTTCCCACAAAAATTAAAATTTGTATTTTTCTTCTTTATACCTAACTGTAAGTCCAATTTTATAAATCAGATAAAAAAGTCAAAGAGTACAGTGGGGACAAAATCACACCGATTAATGAAACCCAGAACCACAAAAACAATAACTGAACAACTTAATGGAAAGTTATGTTTTATTAATCTACCTTGATGTACATTTCAATGACATGATCATCATTCTCAGAGGTCTTTGACACTACTGAACTACAATATTAAGGGTCTGCTGTGGTGGCGGCGATCTTGGATTTTTATCCTGTAAGAGCAATGTTAAATTTAAAACCATTTATTTCGTTTATTTTTTATCATAAAATAGTTTTCAAGGTCCAGGGTGGCTAGTGATATGACGTTTTGAAATTCCCCGACTTTTCCCTGACTAAATAACTTTTCCCTGACCAATCTTAGAAAAAGCACAAACAAAACCATGCTAATTTTATTTTAATAAATCAAACAAATTAGATTAGTAAGAAAATACATTTTTATAGAATTAATTAAGTATTTAATTAAACACGGTAATATTATAACAGTTCAATATTTAATACTATCTGTGTTACTGATACCCTACACCAGCAGTTGTAAATTACACATTTATAACTATAAATATTAAATTAAACAATGAATTAGTCAAATTATATTTTATTATATTATAACAAACGAAATAACTAATTGGTTTTTGTAATCCAACTACCGGTATAGATTTGTATTGAATATTTAATTAATTGTTTTGAAAATACCCAAATTCGAAAACATTTAATAATAAAACTAACATTTTTAGAAACAACACGTTAGGGAAAAATTTCAAGGTTATATCACAGCAAGTGCATTGGAACAATCTGCCACAATCACGTCCGTAACTTGCCGATAATTGTTTTTACTTATCAGAATACATGGTTTTCTTATTGATTTTATCTTTAATGTTTATTTTCTCAATTAAAAATTGTATTAACGATTTTAAATAGTTATTTTTAACTATTTTCCTTAGAAATGTTATTTTTTCCTGACCTTAACCAAATTCCCTGACTTTTCCTTGATTTCTCCAGAAAAGTAAAATTCTCCGACTTTTCCAGGTTTTCCCTGTCGCTAGCCACCCTGAAGGTCTCATTTTAACCACAGTCACAATACGCATCCGTTTTGCATTTCACATTTTTTAAATCCCTTTAAGTTGTGACTTAACTGACATTTTTTAAGTAAAAAGTTTGAACTTTTTCCTTATGCATGAGTCGCAAGTCGGATCCACAATTTTATACAGAATATTCAGTTTTTTTTTCAGCACTCATTTACAAAAGATGGAATATTAAAATGGTTTTAAATGAGGTAGGCTAATGTCAAAGCGCTCAGCTGCAAGAAATTGCACTGTTTAGATATGGCTATAGGGTGAAGCGTCCAGAGAGAGGAAAAGGATCTGGCAGTAAGGCTTTGTCGGAAAGCCAGCTCCCAAGGACCTCAGTGTCCGATGGGAGGAGGGATCATCAATGACCCACAACCTGAGGATGCTGCAGATAAGTCTCCAGCACGCCAAGGCCTCAACTGCTGTGCTGGGCAAGAGATTTGTCTGCAAATCCTTAGACATGGCTCTCATCCAGGAGCCATGGTATAGTGGAGGCCACATTAGGGGACTCTCAACTCCTGTTGATTTATGATAATGATCATGGTAGACCTAGGAGCTTGCATTCTTGTTCGTAAAAATGTCAATGCTATCCCAATTTCTGATTTTGTTTCTAAAGATCTCACAGCAGTGCTGGTAGGCTATTGTGGCCTCAGCCTATTTCCCAGGAGGTACTGATGTCATTCTTGTTGGTGCAGGAGTTTATGGTCCTAGGTGTAGTTTACCCTAGGTGTAAGGCTATGGGATCCTTACCATCGATCTTTCACGCAGAGGTTGTTGCGATTGATCTCTGCGCCCGTGAAATCCTCAAAAGAGGGATTAAGGGAGTTAGGATTGACATCCTATCTGTTAGCCTTAAAGGCGCTTGAATCATTCACCTTTGAATCAAGGTTAGTTTAAAGCAGTGAATGCCATGGCTAGACTCAATGAAGTTACTCTTTTTAAATGGGTGCCTGGCCATGTAGGTATTGGGCAATGAGGCAGCGGATCGACTTGCTAGAATAGGAGCTAAAAAGCCCTTCATTGGTCCAGAACCTTTCTGTGAGAGGCCTAAGCTTTTAATGTTGTTGAAATGTTGTTGAAGTCTGGACGGAGAAGACTTGGTCCTCGCATTGGAACAATGTTCCTGGGCTTAGGCAGGCAAAAACGTTCATCTGTTTCTCTAAGTCAAAAGCTCATACTTAATGGGTTTTAATTAAGTTGTATTAATGTGTAGGAACAATCTTATACAGATTGGGGGAATTCTCGCTGGTCACTGCCCGGCCAAGTACCACCTCAAAAAAATGGGGCTGGTCTTGGAAGACTCTTGTTGATTTTGCTCCCTTGGGACTGAATCGGCTCAACACCTGCTGTGCGAGTGCAAGGCTCTCGCATGGAGGAGATTTACGGCACTTGGAAATGCTTTTGTTAGCCCAGAAGAGATTGGTTTCGTTATAGTAGAAGGAGTGACCCTACCAACTACAAACTTCTAATATAAAGATTAAATATTAAATAGAACAAACTGGTCTAAGAAATCTTTAAACTTTAAATCCCAAACTTTAGCCTACCCAAAAACTCACAGTAAAGTATTTTTGTACTTCTTATTATTGAAACATGCTCGTCCAATTATTATTACTTTATAACTGTGGTAAATTTTATTGTGATATCTTTATCTGTACTGGATAAAATGGACTGTGATAGACATTGAGTCAAACATTTATCCACCACATAAACACCATCTACATTATGACCTACTTGGTGACCGCATATTGACCATGTTTGTAGAAAGCTAAATAAAGAAATGCATGATTATAATACAAAGGTAAGAAATGACATTCATATGACTTGTAGAAATAGCTACAAAGAATCCTTTATACAATACTGGAATATTTGTTAATAATATGCCTGACCTTATGAAACAGAAAATTGTAAACAAAATTGCAGGAGTACCTTGCTTTTAAGGGGTTCTATTCTGACATTTTTTCTGATTTTTTGACATGTATATGAGGCAGTTATGAATTTAACTGTAAGTTTAAATAAACTAATAAAACTAATAAATTTAAAGTTGTTGAATTGTATTTCGTTGACTAGAATAATTTGATGTAATTGAATTGTATGTAAAATTATTAATGAACTGTTTAGTTGTAAGAATTTGTAAACATGAGTCCTTTTAATGTATTTAATAAGTTATATTGTGTAAACATGCTTCAATTTCACTTGGGTGGTCAATGAATAAATGAAATGAAATTTCTTACAATTTCACCGTCATTTCAGAGAATTGTGGGTTAGCACAACAAAAATTTGATTTATCAACAATACAGAAACTTAGGACCTAAATAAAATCTTTTTACTTAATTTAGATTTTTTTACTGTCAAGGGTTTTATTTTATTTTACACCAAAGTAGAGTTACTAATTAGTTTTGAGTTTAAAAGTTTTTTGAATTTTTCTTTCTTGTTACCCAATTTTAAGATTTAAATTACACTGAAGATTTGAAATGGTTATATCAACTTTGTTATAGTTGTTGGTATTCTATTAAATTTGTTCTTTATTGTTAACTAGTTTTGGTCATCTTTAAATTGTTTAGTTATGAAGGTGGTATTATTACATCTTTCTATTATTTGTTGTAGTGTTTATAAATATGTGGATGCGTTATGATGTGTTTTTAGTTTTAGGAGCATTAACTATTCATATACGCAGGTCATAATATCAAAAAAAGGTTTACACCTTAAGCAACAGAAAAAAACAACAAAAAAAAAAAATGCTTTAAGCTACACACAAATACTTCCAACTAACAAACAGATATTAAAAAAAAAATATTATTTATTTTTTTAACTTGATTTTCAAACGTTATTGATAGCCTACGTCAAGGATTTATAATTTTACAATGGCGCTAAGTTTGAACACCCAAGGACTAAGTGACAAATCTAAAAATTTGGTTTAATTTTACTCTAAATTTGTATATACATGATTAAAAATTGCCAATATTCCAGGGTTATACTGACCTTGTATCTCTATCCCATAACAATAGCTTGATATGATTCACAATAGACTGTTGGCCTAACTTGATAAGAATCCCTCCATCGCCAGCTTCGTTGATGGCATGCCTCGTATAACCCCGCTCCATGTCGTAGTTATGACTATCTCCGTCTAACAAAGCGGCTCGCATTTCCCCTTGCAATACCTGTGTGCCGTACTTCACATGGGCGACGTTCTCTTCTGGTCCTAAAAAAAAACAAAAAAAAAAACAAACGATATTTTAAATTTTATTTTTCTCTACCTTAAAAGAAACCACAAAACCTTTATAGGATCACTTGGTTATGTGTCTGTCAGAGTAAAATTTTCTTTGGCGGTTTCTTTGGCGGCTTTCGGTCACAAGACATTTTAGCATGGCCACTATTAATATAAATCCAGAATTACTATACTATATTGAATTTAAACAAAATTTAAACCCTGAGTCTCCAACCACAAGTTTGGTAAATAACACAACACAAATAAACTGATAAAAATGTATTGAGTATAGGTATTATAGTTTTGTACCCTGATGTACATTTTGGTAACCAAGTTACCATCATAGAAAGATTCTAAATCTAAACTACTGCTTACAAAAATATTTTTATAAATATATATTGTTAATATTGGAAGCAGTTTTGGACATTATTGTTAACATTTTGGCAATAATCTACCTTCGGCAGTAGGATATCTGAATTTTGTATCTAAAATTTTCTAAATTTTTAAACGTCCCCGTTTACATTTTTACACACCTACATTTTTATTCTTTACTTTAAGTAGTTTTAAGATGTTCCCGTTTACATACCTACATTTTTATTCTTTACTTAAAGTAGTTTTACGATGTTATAATCTTTATTTTTCTGTAATTCATGTAGTTTTAAGATATTATAGTAAACTGTGTTATTTGGCAATCCCTGACCATTTCCAAGGACAGAGTCAAGTACCGTCAGCCGCTACTATATGGTGTTTTCACCTGAAGAAAGAGAGGAGAACAGTTTAGTTTTATTAAAGTATTTTGTTGGTATTAGTTTAGATTTAGAACCATCCGATGATGGTTACTTGGTTAACGAAGTGTATATCAGGGAACTATAATAACACTCAATAAATTTTTACCACTTTATTTTTGTTGCGTTATTTACCGAACTTGTGGTTGGGGGCTCAGTGTTGAAAATTACATGTAATAAGCAGAAAATTTTAGTTTTTTGTCCATAATTAGATATTTTTTGATCTACAGAAAAAATGTTTTCAAAAAACTTTTTGATTCTTGGGAATTGTTTTGTTAAATTATTGGTTTGCATAATATTTGACGTGAAAAAGTTTAAATAAACACCATTTGGAAACAAGTTTTTGCCCAATATTTTTTTAATTGGGTCTTTATAACACTAAGTAGCATTCAAAATTTCAACTTCATGTCATTTAACGTTAAAAAGATTAGATTTGTAGAAAGATTGTTTTGGCAAAAATACAAGATGTATTTGGCAAAAATACTATATAGAAACGTAAGAATTTTAGGACATACCTTCGTACAAACTTTTTTCTTCATTTCTGCATGTATAATAATATTATGAATTCCTGAAATGTTTTTTTTAAATTACTCTAAACAGAAAAACAAGAAACCGAGAAATATTCTCACAAATTATGTTGGATATTTCACAAATTCAATGCTTACTAAGAGCTCCTCTGTAACACAAATTAGAGTCTCTACTGGAAGTACGCATGGTTATGGCATCGAGGATCGTATCCGAAGTGACGAGTTTAAGCGGTCGTACAACGTTCAACAGATCGCTGGTATTCATAAGCTGGAGACGAACACACGACAACACCGAATCCAGTTCTGGTCCCGCAGTCAACCCCGACGTCTTAGACCATTCTACAACAGCACGGAATATATCCACTTCTGGAGCGTAGAAAGAGTCCCTGTCAATGAGTTCCTTCAAACCACTCTGCAACAAAAGTTTCAGTTGGCCATATGACTAACTCCATATAAAATTCACATTTTTTAGGCCTAATTACAGAAAGTTTTATAAAATACATTAGTTTTAGAAATAAGAAAATGTCTTTAAAATATATTAAAATTACAATTACAGATAAATTACTTTTATATAATATATTAATTACCTTGTAGGTCCGTCTTGTGACTTCAAGTGAGTTGTTCTTGACTAGTTTTGGAGTCTTGACCCCATCATCAGATACGAGTTATTTCACTCATATGAGCTCGTCAAACATTAAAAAACACATACACAACACATACACTAACACAAAAAAACAACAACGTGTCTGACACCGTAGTGCACTCGGTCATGTCTGTCGGACCTGTGTGTGATAGTATGAGCATTATACAAATGCTCTTAGTTTTCCAGGCGATGATAACCACCTAGGTTTTTCGCCTTTAAAAACAAAAACAAAAAAAAAAACATGTCTGTCGGAGTACTGCCGGCAAGAGCTAATAGTCCAACTGATAACAACCTCTGTTGGGCGGTTTTAAATGATTTAAAGTTCATGTTCAATGGGGGTGTCTGTTCTACGTTTAAGGGATGAAGATATTTTGTTATTTGTACGGAATGCAAATCTAGCATTTACAAAATAAAATGCCCAGAGTGTAACAAATATTACTTAGGACAAAACGGGAGAAATTTCACAGACCGGTACAAAGAACACCTCCCCTGCAACAAAATCAACATCACCAAGTCAAACTACGGGCGTCACCTCGCTGAAAGCAAACACGGACCAGGTGATTTTAAATCCAGTGTAGAAGCAATACACGTTTGCAAAAAAGGCAGATTAATGAACACTAATGAGGAATTCGAGATCTACAGAGCCTTCAAAAACGATCCTGATAACATCTTAAATGACCTACTTTCCTTCCAATCGCATCGTTTATATGATACGGCTTTAAATCATTTAAAAGCGCCCAACAGAGGTCGTTATCAGTTGGACTATTAGATCTTGCCGGCAGTACTCCGACAGACATGACCGAGTGCACTACGGTGTCAGACACGTTGTTGTTTTTTTGTGTTAGTGTATGTGTTGTGTATGTGTTTTTTAATGTTTGACGAGCTCGTATGACTGAAATAACTCGTCTCTGATGATGGGGTCAAGACCCCGAAACTAGTCAAGAACAACTCACTTGAAGTCACAAGACGGACTTACAAGGTAATTAATATATGTAACGTGCTGCCTTTATGCAAGCCGTTTACAAACAAATTTATTAATAGAAAATAAAAAAAATGAAAAATTAAAAATTAATTTTGACAAAAATATCTCTAAGTTATTTTTAAATAAAAAAAATACCTTTACTGTGTAACAATTACTTATTATATCCTATCTTCAATCCATTTACCCTATTTATTTAATTAAGTTATCACTTTAAATATTATTGCACCTTTTTCCCAATAGAAACAAACAAACATAACCCCAAAATTGAAATTAGGTTATTTTATGATCAGATCTGTGACTGCCACAGTTGATCACTAAATATCTGTTACACATTAACCTATTGCATCTGTGCGTACAGTTCATTGGTTACACATGGACTCGTCCGGAAACCTAGCACCCATGTTTGTGCGCATGGAAACTTTGCCTCCAAATCGCATTGCTTACCAAATACTGTCGCCATTTTTAATCACATTTAAAGAAACTGAAATTGAATTTATAATTATAACAAGGTTCTTTTTACCATAAAGTACTTCTGGAAAGGAGAAAACTCAAATTAAGAAATCATAGTAGCTGGCATTAATATTTTAATTTGTCATTTTAGTTTAAAAGAAACACATACAAAAGATATTCAAACTCAATTTGGCAAGTCATTCTAGTTATCACAGTCGTACACTCAAGCATTCACATTAATTATTAAACACATTATCTTAAAGCTACAACAAATTATATTAATAAAATATTCAATTCAGACTTAATGAAAATTATTTCTTACTACTTACGTATTTCGTTTTATAGTGCACTTAAGAAAAATTTATGAATTTATGAAAGAAAACTTACAATACAGAAAAATTATGAATTTAAATTAGAAAAACCCCATGATTGTTCACTCGTCGCACTCTAGCCACTTTGAATTCGGTTTATTAAAACACTCACTGTTCAATCTTTGTGTAAAGATGCTGCACCCACGCCATGCTTCTACTCAGATTTTCTAAGTCGTTATTTTACGGCACATTACGAGTAAACTTCATATTTGTTTATCGCATGATAAAGTCACTCTCTCTACTCTTACTAAAACATATTTTGACGGTGTTATAACTCTAACTACCGCAAAAAGCACTTAATAAAACCATTTCGCCGGAGCGACTGTAGACAGGTCTGATCTGCACTAGATCCTTTATGTAAGTGAGAAAGAACCAAGTCCTTTGTTAGCGTTTTTGGCGTCTCTTCCCGTATGACGTAACATCTCCTGACTTTACATGCTGCCAACATAACATAGCAAATTAAGTTCTTTGAATGTCTGAGATAGTCTGTGATATTCATACATCACTGGCTAGAGAATTAGTAGACCATAGCTTCAAACTCTCCAATGTCGTTTAAATGTTTTTCATATTTTGACACACATCATGAAACACAATTTAATAATTTAAACAAAATTGAATTTAAATATGAGATTAGATATTACGTAAGATTTATTTTGAATTATTAATTAATATGTCTGCATTTCCCTTTGAAGTTCTATGCTTATCGTTTTTATGAAATAACTAAATCCTTTAAATCAGGCTAAATGTCCAAAATTTACCTTACGATCCCTTTTACGTTATACCTCTATTTAAGTGTTTAAAATCCCTGAAACTCACATATATTATATTTATTTGTGACTTGGCACCAAAAATGAATATCAAATTACTTTTAGTTTATAAAGCATATTTTCATGAGTTAATTGGGTTGGCTTCAGTTCGCTACAATTATATAAAATATCAGTTACACAACTTTATCAGTTGATTATCTTTTGAGATAAAAAACTCTAAAAATGTATATTGATAGTTAAGTTTCATAAAACAATTCAATTAAGGATGGTATACACATTGCAAGTACCTAACCTGTTATTAGATAGAAGACATTTTTCTCGCATGAGACAAAATGTTCAGTAGTATTACTTAGCTCGGCTAACATAAGTTGATGTAACTTACACTGAATATATAAACTCACTAATCCGTGAGCTAAAATAGAGTTTAAAAAAAAGATGACAAGTAAGGCAAGGCTCATTGAGAGCTGGTTGATCCAAGAACATTTTCTTGTAAAGACCACCTTTCTAAAATATTTGAGTTTAAAATTCAATCGCACGTGTATCACAAACATAATGACAGTCTAATTTTACATAATCCACCGAATAACAAGCGAATGACTTTATGTACAAACAATACAAACATTGTGCGAGCAGCTTACCTGCATTCTGGTAAGGAAATTCGAGGGGCCACAGTAAAAAAAATTTGTTGAAGTAACTCGCAAGGCAGATGCTGATACTATAACACCAGTAGCTTACATGGTATATTCAGACAATCACAGAAGCTGATAACTGACCATTTGAACTAGTTTGGTAGTTCATACTGTGTAAACTAGGCTTTACTTACAAAATAGAACATTCAACACAAATAAATAATTCCTACTTACAACAGACAGCTGTGTGAACGACTCGTGTGCGATAATCTCAGGTGCGCAACTATCCATGAAAGTAGCAGATACTTTGGTCAAATAATGTAACTGGTAAAGTCTCGCAGCATCAAATATAGCACACACGTTGTTTATGTTTAGAACCTGACGTAAGAATTCTGATATGGACGATTCCAAATCCACAAAACCATACTGGTGTGCTAATCCAAGGATGTCTAATATTATATCTTCCTGAAAAGGTTTAAATCGGCATTTATTAGTATTAGAAGAATTCAACTGTACCAATTCAAAAATTCATACAATCTTATATAGTAGGACTGAAGTAAACACGTTGTATAGGCTAACTAACACAGTCTACCTAGTGATTCAAAAGTTAACAGACTGATCTCTATGCAGAGTCTAGGATTCTCAGAATTTGTACCCTATAGACAAACGAGTGGTTCTGAGTTTTCCGATCAAAGTAGTCAATCCTCGGGTAGTTACAGAAAAGACTTATTTTAAAATACACTTATATGTAAATAAAATAGGCCTACCTTATTTGAGTTTATCTTAAAACAACTTACTTATATTAAATTGTAGTAGAATGATATATTTGTAAAAAATCTAAATATAGAAAAAGAGTACAATTTGATTGTGAATAGAAAAGTGTAATATTTATTTAATTTATTCAGGCAAAATAACCTACATATTTCAAGAGATAATCATCTATGAATCGGTCAAATTAGGTTCCATTATGATAAAAAAATACTAAAACCACACAAAAACTTATACCTCTTCATACATTTTAAGAGTAATCAAAACAAAGAAAAACTAAAAAACAGTAAATTTAGCTGTCCTGGTTATGAATAGGTAAGTACTGACGCTAAATTTCACTATATGATCAAATCTTTCCAGATCAAATAAGACAATAATCAACGATAAAACACAAAACTATACTCACAGATTAAATATTTCTCTTTAGATTGGAGCTAGATTTAATTATATTTCGTTAATAATAATAGGCTTCTCTGTTATATTGATTCTAGGTGCACGTTCAAATAGAATTGAAATTGGGTGTTTATAAGTTTGTGGGTTAAAGCTTTTGTTTGATGAAAGTTTTGGTTTTTTACTTAACGTCCTCACTTTGTCTAGTAAAGGACAGAGCACAAACACATGAAAAACTGGATTCAAATCTATGACAGCAAGAACCAAGTCAGCTACGTCATTAGCACTCCCTCTTAATAGGGAAAAGATCTGATCTACAACTGAGATTCAGGAGAATCTTAACCCTTAACTAACATCATGCTGGAAAATCACCTAACACCATACGTCTGAGAGACACCCTTTGTTATTTTGAGATAAATGAATACAACTGAATAGTATAAACATTATTTAATGATTTTTTTGTGAATATTAAAATGTTTGTCACATAATAAAAAATATTGATAATAATAATTAAATAATCTGGACCTTTAACGCTATCGTAAGGATCAGGTTCTGAGGGTTCTTCCAACACGTTGTACACCAAATCCTCAAGAATGTTTTCAAACCTTTCCTTATTTATGCACAATAAATTCACAGCTGTTCTTCCATATGACGGCCAGGTATATCAAAGTCATCTATTCTTATCGCAAAATAAATGTAAGTAATTTCACTGAATACATCAACAGTAAATACATCAGAATTCAAAGGAGGAAAGGAAGAAAATAACTTAAAAGACATGAAATGTCTCAGAGACGGAAAACTATGTGACTCAAATGAAACAAACCAATAGAGAGAGCACTGAATAACATAAAAATACATGACTTTAACAGCACAAAAGATACAACAACTGGAAGGATGCGGGTAAATAAAAATAACGCGAGAGAGTAATATGCAGGTTTTTAATGGACTCCCAGGCGTATGGTGTTAGTTAAGGGTTAATGAAAACATAACCTAAAATATTCTAACACAAAACTAACCTTCAAACTAGTGAGGGACATCTGTCCAGTGTAGATATACTTCAGCAGACCTTTAAAAGCACTGATACTTGTTCCTTTAAGTTCGATCTCTGATTGTGTTGACTCTTTCATTCCACCAAATAACAACGCTCTATGGATAGAAACTCAGTATAAATTTGATTAGGCCTACAATTGACCATAATAATATTTGGTTACAAATATCTTCGATGTACAATGGACTTATGACCAAATTACAATGATGGTGGAATTGGCTAGGTAAGAAGTAAGGATGCTGAAGTTCGGATATTGCTAGCAAGTCTGTAAATTGGTAGGAATGGAAGGAAATAATTTAAACTCTTGATTTAAATATACAATCAATTATAAAAACATCTTATAGTAGTTAATATAATATGCAGAACATAAACATTAACTTCAATATTATAGCCTGTACAAACTTATCTCATGCTATCTCCCTCATCATCCTCCCGCGCACATTTAAACTGGTATTTAGTCAGTTTGCATTGTTTGCTGTTTGGAGACAGATCAATATTGAAACCTTAAAGTGGGTCTCACCGGCTGGGCTTCCACTTACCATTACTGAGTCGTAATACATTTCTTATTTTCCTCATAGTAGTGTTAGCTTATTTGCCACATTTGTAGTTTTAAACTTTTTTTTAACAATGACTGCGCTCTCTAGCTCTACATACGTCTCAAGAACTCGGAAATGCAATAGGTCGGAGAATGTGGTGCAATTATGTGTAACTGAACCTAACTACATGAACCGTATTATTACAAGAATGCTTGCTGAAGATAGTGACGACAGTGGGGAAGAAGATGGTGAGGTAATTGATGACTCGGATGCTGATCCAGACTTTGTGTTAAAAAATGATAGACCCCTCTAGAAAAGTCAGTTAGCAGTCATCTGCAGACATTGGGGAGGATCCATTCATTGGAGAGCTACAAGCTAGCCTGATTCTTTTCGCTTCTTTGGAGAAGCGAAAATTAAAATTCCACCTGTATTTGGACGGTTGCGAAAAAAACAAATATACACCTTACTTTTGGGATTCCCAAGAGCCCACTAGAGATCAAGCGCCAGCACATAATGTGATTAGAGGTTTGCCATGGCTGCCATAGCACGATCATTGGGAAGTGATCCTGAAAGGATCAATGTTTGGAAACTATTATGTGACGCAAAAATGATTCAGATAGTTGGCCCATTCAAATAGCAAACTATTATTTATCAGTGAGGAAAATATTAGACCCTCACAAATGTTTAACTATCGTAATGTTCAGATGATATGGAAATCAATACATCATTGCATTTTATTTTAATGAATAGTAAAATTTTTGCTGATAGCTGAGTTGGTTTGTCAGATGTTTTTCTTTCATCTTTAGTAACTGCATTGAAATATCGCAAACAATATGTAAGCACTTCAAAGTGTTTGGTAGACACAGTAGCAATAAAAAAAGGGTACTTGGTCATATTCTCTAAGAACTTAGAAACAATGATTTCGTTAATGTTCTTTAGAATGGATGTAACTATCACAAGTAAAAAAATATGTAAAGACTGTTTTAAATTAGTCTTATCTATATAGTATTTATTTCAGATACATTCTAAATATATAGCCGTCATAACCAACAATTATTAATTAAAACAATTTCGCCGGTGTGTGAGACCAGGACTTTCTAATAGTGTTACAGAAATCCAAATTACAGTTAGTGTTAAACTTACCTGAAATATTCACTTCTTGCTGCCAGAATGACTTTATGGCCATGAAATCTGTGACTATCCACCTTTAATATGATATCACTGTAATCTTCTTTTAAATACAAAGAGCCAATATGTTGAGATAGATAGGTTATATGATCGATTTCACCTTTGACAGGGGCATTGTGCCCCAGATGGTGATTGCTGCTCATTGCAGTGTTTCCGCCTGAAACTAAAGGTAAAAAATACAGAAAACGAACTAGAGGATTAAATACATTTTGTGGCCTGATACCATATAAGGTCTAGGGTATGTAGGAGAGTGTGACCATGAAAAAAGAGATAATTTTGTTCTTTTTACTGAAACTGGGTCTAAAAACGTAAACCATAACAGTTGCAAATAAATATTTTACTTATAGAAATTTTGAGAGAAAGAAAACACAAAATGCAGGTAAAAGTTCACAGTCATTTTGGTTATGTTTGCACTAAACAAAAGAAACTATACACTTCACTGGCACGAAAAGGATAGGACTAAATAACAGTCTAATTTAATTGTAAACAAAATATAAAAGTAGGCTATAAATAGATAGAAATTTAAGTACAAAATATAGATTTATCTAAATAAACATTAAATAATTTACACACAGCACTGAAACCAAAAGAAATTTAATGATACCTAACAAAATAAGCGATATAAACACAAATGATAGATTATTTTGTTGAAGATCTGGCAATGCTGTTACATATTTATCAGGTTAGCAAGATGGCTGAATATATTGGCTATGTTAATTTGCCTGTTCAACTTTTGGTTTTGTTTTTATTTTTTTTTATTCATGTTTTAAATTGTTCATATTTGATTTGTGACAATCAGTGGAGAGTAGCCTATATATAGTTTCATTACATTATTTTTAAAGGAAAATATGAATTTTGGACGAGAATTTACTTTACGACCCTACGCCAACAGAAATGCAAGAATAAGAACAACAAAAATAGCCTGAAGTTCTAAGTTATAGTGGGCTATTTAGTCACAAAATGTTTACCTAAACATTTAACATTAGAATGTAAAACAAGGTCTGCAAAAATATCAGCTGAGGGTCGTATAGCCTAGTAAATTTACGCCAAATTTTGTTTTATTCTTTAGAAATTTATAGTAACTCTCATCTACACTAACACCACACTAGGCCTAGTTATTAATCAATTTAGTCTACTTTTTCTGCTTAATATCTTTAGGCCTACTTTAGAGTAAAGTTTACAATTCACCACCTTAACATATTGTTTAGAAGTGATAACTAAAAAAATAGCCTTGGAGTAGAATATCCTATTTACTTTCTGTTTATAGTCACAGTAAGCCTACTAACCCTATTACTGTCAATGCTAACTTTCTGCAATGCCAAGCCATTTTGGTAGTTTTGCAAGGATTTTTCAAAAATTCTCCAAATAGGCCTATATCCCAATCCATAAGGGTTCCGTAGCATTTTTGTAGAAAAATGTTCAAAAGAATTCATATATGTCAGTATATCAATATTTATATTAATTTAGTCTACTTTTCTGCTTAATAGGCTATCTTTATTTTATCGTAAAGTTTACAATACGCCACCTCAACATATTGTTTAGAAGTGACACCTAAAAAAAAAATAGCCTGAAGTATCTTATTTAGCCTACTTTCTGTTTATAGTCATAGTACCGGTACCCTACTAATTAATCCTATTAATTTACTGTCAATGCTAACTTTCTGCAATGTCAAGCCATTTTGGTACGTTTTGCAAGCATTTTTCAAAAATTCACCAAATACAATATAATTAGACCTATACCCCAATTCAAAAGTATTTCGTAGCATTTTTGTAGAAAAATGTTTGTTCAAAGAATTCATACATGACAGTATAAAAAATGTAGGCCTAGGCCTATTTGATGTAAAATTTTAAAGTTATTAGCTCAAGAAACCAAAAATTTAAAGAACTAACAAAAATGTTTATTCAGTAACGGAACAAAAAGTCTAACTTTAGGCCTAAATAAAAAATAGTAAACAATAAACTTAAGCGTTCTTTACATTTGTGACAGTACTTACTAATTACTTTTATGACAGATCCATACTTTTATTGAATATATTATAATATGAGATAGCTTACCAGGCTATCATAAAGTACATTTTTAGCAAAAACCTTGTTTCATTACGACCAAGAAAACTTCATTTAAAACAATTGGATGCTTTATTAATTTAGAAAAAGGAAATTTTCAAAAAATCTGGAGGGAAATGGTTTTTAAATGTAAATTACTTAATAAAACCAAGAAATTCTACTTGTGCAAAATGATGTACTAGTTAAACTAAAAAATATATCACCTGATTACTCTCTTTCCTGAAACCCATAATACTATTGATCAACAGCAAAAGAAGGTGAACAATCAGCTATTAGCCTATAAATAAATAAAAGCAAGATCTAACTAGCTAACAGGTCCTAAGATTATGAATTTTAGCAAGTCCAAAGCCATAACATTAACTTAAACAACTAATGTTTATTAACGTATTGAAGCATTTCTTAAATCTTAAAAGTTGTTAAGGTTAAGAATTAATTACTGTATTAATGTTGTTCATCGAGAAGGAAGCTGTATGGGAAACGAATTGTATGGGAGACTATGCCTGTTATAGTAGGTAATGCTTATGTAACCATTTAAACTAGATTAAAGAGTTAAATAATTTCTTTTTCCAAATTAAACATATATTAAATTAATGACCTCTAACCATTCAATTACCGGGGCCAAATAACATTCCTGTTTACAAACCACTTAACAAATTACGTTGGATTTCTTAACAGACAATACATATAGAAACAATAGTACTATTTACATTATTACAATAACACTTACTAAAACTATAATAAATTTAAAAGTTAGATCACTCAGGTGTTTGATTAAAAAATAATATAAATTGTATCCAGAAATACTTCACTGTCACTAAAAATTTGCATTGTAGCCTGTAGCCTATTAAATTAATATAAACACTGCCACGCAAATTACTACGAGAGCATTCGGAATCATAATATGTTTGCATTCCAATGATTGTAATGCGAGATTGCTGTGACTTGATACAAAGAAGTACTAAAATGTAAAGAGGTACAACTACGTTTTTTAATTGGCAGAACTTAAGTATATAATGTTAGCATTAGTGTAAAGAAAATAATGTAACCAATTAAAAAAATACAGTATCTGCAAATATGAACTATGAAATGTATTTAATAAAATTTACTAACTGTTTTTAATATGTATGACATAATGTAAGATATAATAAAATATGATTATTTGTTTTTCTGAATAATTAATTTATTCATAGATTTGGAACACTTCTTATTGCAAATTATTATATAATTTTGTCAATTTTTTACTTTGTGTATTTATTGAAACGTAGTACATATGATAGTCCATAAATGACAAATCAAATGTGTTGCAGGAGTAGATAGTAGAAAGTGTACTATCTAGAGTATACTACAATATAAATAGAATACTATTTAGAGGCGCACAAAATATAATAGTGTCTGCTTGTGGCGCCTAGATGCAAGTTATTTAACCGCTAATTTTAAAATTATTACTGCTATGACATTGAATATCATAATAGTGTTGGTATTTTTCTAAATTCATTATTTTAAAGAATGTGGAACTACAACTCTTGGTATTATTATCTCTGCTACAACTTAAGATATTATTTTCAACATAAAGCTGTATGTATCACATTTCATTTGAACAGGTAACCAAAAAGTCTAAATGATGTCTATACTGTCTTATTGGCTTAAGACTATCCATTTGAGATCTATTTTAGATAAGGTAGTGATTTTTAATCATTACGGTATTCATTTACTGTGTAAACTACTCACAGTGTATTTTATTACTATTACTAGTAAACCCCTGTGAAAAATCACAGGCAAATTAATTAGATACACATCACAAATACATTATTGAGTGGAGCGAACGGAGTGAGCAAAGCTCTTATACTATACTCTGGCTTTTTATTTCCACATACTCCTCCTGAACGGCTGAAGTGATCCGTACGAAATTTGGTACGATCATAGTAACCTACTATGGGAAGGTATAAATCTGAAATGGTCCAAATCGGACGTCAGGGTTTTGCCCTACGGTCCTTTAAAGTAAGTTAGGCCTACAATGTTATTTTAATAGAAGAAAAAATATTTTATTTGGTTTATTTACTGTGATTATACAGCTGTTAAAAGGATCACATCTAACTTCAGTCTGTTACTATCAGCTGTTTGTAAATACAATAGTTTTATGTGCAATTGTTGTTTTGCAGCTGTTTGTAAATTCAGTAGTTTTCTGTGCAATTGTTGTTTTGTTTAAGTCAGTGGTTTGTTTACCTTAAATAACAAACCAAATGAATATTATTTAAGGGCAAAATCGATTCGTGCTCCAAAGTATTGATTAAAAAAATACTTGCTCCGCTCGATATTGCAAGCAGACCTAGTTAAAAAAAAATACTATTTAAAAACAACAGAATTTATCTAGGCCTGCCTAACTTTGCTGGCAGGGATTTTTAACTGTGTTTGTAAATGTGTAAAATTAATTATAAGGATTATAAAACTATATAATAGGCCTACTTGTTAAAATTTTGTATTTATATACATTATTATATATCCAAATAAAGATAAAAATAATATCTTTTAATGTCTTTTTATTTCAAATTGATAGATCAAATGATTTAGAAGTTATTAATATTATAAAGAAGAAATTAATAATTGAATATGTTATACGAAGATGTACAAACGTTTCCGAAGTTAAACGAATGAGTATCTCTTCTTTAAATTTGTATAAATGGATATATTGATAATAAAAGGTTTCATTTATATCATTTTATAACCTCAAAGCAAATCTTATAAGTATTACAGCCTACATTAGTTCTTTAACTCATATTTAAAAAATAAACTTCACAAGATATATAATATTATTGATTGAAGTTGTAAACAAAATCCCAAAATATAATTTACGTTAGGTTTTGTTTAAGTATTACAGGTGATGGGTGAAATTAGCTGTTATATTATATAGTTACTCATGTACTTACGGATGTACACTTGCTTTTATAATAGTTGATAGGCTATATTTTTTACCATCAAACACTTCCAGAAGATATTAAATTTATTTGTTTTAAGAAAAGGTACGGGGAATATTTAAGGAACTGACATGTAATGAACTATACATTGATTATACATGAACAATTGTAGGCCTATATTAACAGATGTTTATACTGTACTATAATATTATTGAGATCTTGAACTGATTTGATTGTTACATTCTATGTTCACTATAAAGATGTATTTATAGAAGGTAACAAATAATGTTAGTAATATTCTTGTCAATAGCAAATGTTAGTCATAAAATGTTAATAACATGTTTTGTTATAGTTTGTCCAAACAGCCATGCGTTCTGAACCATAAAATCGACCTCGCTCCCCACGCTCGGACAAACTCACACTGCCTACCTGAGCGCAGATTCATAGAAGAAATATTAGCGCCAGGTAGGCAGTGTGAGTGTGTCTGCGAGTGGGGAGCGAGGTCGATTTCAAGGTCACTAGTAAAGGTTGCCTCATAGTCATGTATACAAACTGAAACCCCCTGTCCAGTGACGTCATTGTAGTAAAACAACACCGCTACCATGGGAGATGTATGTCGTTTTACTACAACTAAGTCACATCCCCCACTCCACTTTTTTTGATATTTCCCGAATGAGGCAACCTAAACTATCTAGTGACTTTGGGTCGATAGTAAAGGTCGCTATGGTTCAGGCAGAGTTCAGAGAGCACAGATGTTTGGACAAACTATACCCACTGTTAACACAGCTTAAAAGTGAGCTTAAATTTCTTCTAAATTTCTATTAGCAGAAATGTTACTGACATTTTAGATCATTACCAACAACTTGTTTTGACAACATGCCAAAATGTTTATATTGATGTTTTAAACTTTTTCTCTTTACATTTCTCTAACGATATTAGGAAACATTATTAATTGACTACTTTTTGTTATCTAGTGTAAACAGGGTTGAGTTAACTCATGGAATAAACTTGATTTAAACTATGAAATATTGTATACATCTAAGGGTAGTTCTATTTAGTACCTACATTTATTACGGTATCCCCAGATTACTTTTAATATTATTTTAATAGTGGCGATGAGGACTGGATAGAATGGACAGTTTTTCTGGATAATAATTATTTCTTTTGTATAAGGATGATAAAGAATATCCTATTAGATTTATTGCAGTTTTGTTTTGAATCAATGTTATTTGAAACTGCAGGAAGACAATTTAAGTATTTAAAATCGGAACTTGAATTTTTGGGATTAATTTTAAATAAAGTGACATAAAACCTACCAATGAAAAAGTGAAGGCTATTAAAGAAGCTCGGAATCCTAAAACCAAGCAAGAATTAAAAGCTTTTCTAGGATTTTTGATGGGAGTTTTGTAAGGAAAGGAAAATATATAAAAAATGAAAAAATATTGATTTTTAGCCACCTTTATATGGTTTTATTGTGCTTGCCAACAGCATATTTTTACTATCTATTAACAGTTATGAAGTTCTCTTAGCATTGTATCAATTTTTTAACTAAGGAAAACTGCAGTTGGAGTAATGTATAGGCCTATTGTTTAAAACTAAGAGATTCCTGCAGGCAGGTACCGGTATTTAAAGAGAAAATAATACATTTTCCTCCTTTATACAAATATCTCACTACTTAGGTACCGTATACAAAAATAGTATGTAAAATAAAATAAAACCAATATGGCATGTCAAAGTATTTTTCACAATATAGCAACCTTATAGAGATTTCACTTCAGTAACTTTACTCTTAAAAGTTTTGTTATCCATTTTTATCTTTTGTATTCTATATTTAATATTTAGAGTTTGGACAAAAGAAGAACTGTAACAGACTTATATACATTTTAAAGTTATTTATTTCATGATGATCACATGATGTTTGCTTGTATATCTTTAAAAGCCTTTATCAGGTGACACCCTGGAATAGACTAGGAGAATAAATAGGTTGGTGTAATTAAGGCTGGATTTAAGTTTGGATTCTTTTATGCCCAAGAGTTTTTCTGCCCCTTCTTCACACTGTTGGAGAAGGGCGGTTGGTCCAATAATTTTTCTCAAGAAAATAGTCTTTATGTTTACAGTACCTATATATGTTATCATAATATTTTATGATCTTACATTATTATTATTTATACAATTATTATATTATCATCATATTATTATATGTTTATAATCTCTAGTGCACACATAATCTCGTAGATGTTCATTTACATTCCATAAAGCCGAATCTGAACTGAAAACAATGTCAGTTCTTCTTTCTAAATCTACTTCCTTAAAAGGTAAAAGGTTGATTTTCAAAAACATGGTTTTCACAAGCTTCCTCGAATTTAGAAGTGACAAAAGAAACAGACGGTAAATTTTCACTCTTGTTTGTATTGTCATTCACAGTTCCACATTCAGCAGTGCGTGAAAAAGGATGTTGTTTTATCTTTTTTTTAACGCTGTTTCTAAAAACTCTGCACCACTATAGGTTTTGGTTTATGGCTTGTTATAGACACGATGATAATTAACTAGTTATTCCAACAAACTCATGCAACACCATAATAAAAGTCAGAGTAGACGTGCGGATCCAGTGTATTCGAACAAAGCACCGACAGATTGTTTACAGGGACATTGGGGGATGAATGCTATAAACATTAACATTGCGTTTGCACCTCAGCTTGACCTAGCCCTAGCCACACCCATTAGAGACACACTGATAGCCAAGTGTTCTCGATCGAGCAGCGGCCTCCGATAGACTTGAGCAACATCCTCTACTTCTACTGTAACTCATTGGAAAACTAAACGAAACTTCAATTAACAATAATTACGTACACCAATAAACTGTATAAAAGAAAATTAAATTAAGACGTCTCTTTTCTCATCATAAACATTTTCTTTGTTATTTAAACCAATATTTTTTTAGCTTGCGTCCCCTGACATTGTGCGCCTGTAGGCCAGGGCCTAGTGATAAATCCAGCCCTGGGTGTAACCAGTGCGCTTAATAAAGGCTAGTGTGTGTTCAAAAATATTTTGTAGTTATACCGTGGTAAAAGAAATAATTCTGTGCCAAATTACATGTCAACCGAAGATTTAATTAAGGTTATTCCTTACTATTGTTGTAAAGGCAAGTGAATTATATAAAAACAAAAATAAATAATAATATACTGTGGCTGAGTGTGGGGGTTCACAGTTCGTCCGTCATGTCGTATGTATTGTAACGCACTTTGCAGTCAGAAGAGAAATTTATCCAATCACGATGCAGCGGTTGCTCTAGCTCTCATCTTCATAGAGGCACTGTGCCACTACTCAGTTCAAATCTATAAAGTTTGTCAATAGTGACAGGTTCAGATAATATTTGTTGATGTTGATTCATATTAATAAACTCTCTACTTGTCATTCGTTGGTAAATTGTTTAAGTTTGGTTCTAATACAAAATTAAAGAGTACAACAGATTAAGGTTGGTACAGTCGTTGATATTCTGGTATGAAATCAAGAAAAGTGAACGGTATCAGGAAACTGACACATACTTTCTCCCTCATTATAGGAACTTAATAAAAAACTCTACCTTTTCATCAGTAGAATAATAATTTAAAATTCCGATTTTTAAACATTTTTTATTTTTAAGAATAATTTTCCCATAAAAATCCATAAAATAACGGAAAAATCAATTTTTCTCAAAAACGGCTCGAAAGATTTTGATTAAAATTTTTTAGTTTATAGTACTTTAGGTTCCTAATAAACTGTAAAATTTTAATCAAAATCGTTAGAGCCGTTTTTGGGAAAAGTAGATTTTTCCGTTATTTTAAGGGTTTTTATGGGAAAATTACCCTTAAAATTCCAAAATTCACAAAAATGAAAAAAACGCCTGGAGATACCGTGGATTAGTACCTCCATACAAAAATCATCAAAATCGGATGACTGGTTTAGGCTCTAGGTCTGATAACATCCACACACACCCACACACAGACACACACACCATAGACATCACTCCGAAAACCAAGTTTTTAGGTTCAGGAGACCCAAAACGGATATTTCCACCAAAAACTCAAACTCAAAAATTTTGACGAATACAACACTTTCTTCATATACTATGGTATAGGGGGAGAAAGTAAAAATCTATAAATCACAAATTTAATTTATGTTGTTACTGTTGAGTAAATAATTTATTTTCCTGGTAACAAGAAAATTAGAACTTTAAGCTTTTTTTAAAAAATATTTAATGTTTGTTTTTAGAATAACAAACAGAAAAAAGCCAACGTCAAGTGCCTGATTAGAACCTATGACAGCTCAAACCGGGCTAACTGAGCTACTGTCAAAAATAAGCACATCTATTTCTCTTCTTTTATGCTAAGATCAGGTAAATAATACATATAAAAAGTAGTATATAGTACAATAGCTGTGAAAAAAGCGATAGGGAATATCTTCCTAGACACCATATCAAGTCTTGCGAAGTTCTCTTCAGGTTCTGTATCATTAACAATATCCTCTT
Source organism: Philaenus spumarius (assembly GCA_018207615.1). Classification (NCBI taxonomy): domain Eukaryota; kingdom Metazoa; phylum Arthropoda; class Insecta; order Hemiptera; family Aphrophoridae; genus Philaenus; species Philaenus spumarius. Next base: position 294,671 of record JAGFPH010001187.1, read on the forward strand.
CATTCGGTAATATTTTAATTTTTTTCCACATTTGAGCAGGAATCCGTAAACTCCTCCGTAACCTTCCTTTCCGAACTATTCGCACTACAGGTACATCGCCTTCTACGTTAACTTCAATACTTTGTTTCTGTAAGTGCATTATATTTCGTAAAACTCTCACAGTCCCCTTGTCACGAAGGTGGTATTTAGCTAGCGATTCGGTTCGGGATTCGTTTGATGATAACGATTCCCGTCGTAGTGTCGGTAGGGAAGCGCTTTTTCTGGACAGTTTACTTTTACGTTTTTTCTTCTTTTCTTTCTTTGTTTCTTCTTCAAAATCGATATCTTCGAACTCGTCAGAGTCGTCTAGATTGATGCATATTTTGGGGATCGGACGTTTCTTGGACGAATTGTTAGACGATGTGGGTTCGGATGTTACCATTGATAAAGTCTGTTTTGATGCGGTAATGTTGGGAGCTGTAAGGGTCGATTTGGAGCCAGTTATGTCCTGATCCTGCGAACATTTAATAATTACTTGGTAAAGTGGTTAAAACTTGACACAAATTCGATAGTATTACAAAACTAACTTTGACACAATTACTCTTTATTGTTTTCTTGATAACAAATTATCGCAATCAAAAAGTATTTCAAGCAAAAGTTTTGAATCACCATACAAGTAGTTTTATTAAATGTTTCCTTTTTTGAAAATAAGATATTTTTTCCTTGATATTCTCAAATAGAGTTAATAATTGAATAGCACAATTCAAATTCATTAATACTTTGTTTCATAGTGGATTTAACAAAAGTTAAGCTCCACATAATTACTTTGGCTTGCATTAAAATGCCAAAGTAATGAAATCTGAAAAAATTCTAAAAATTTTATCCCTACTTTTTATGACTTTTCTCAACGTTTTTGAGGTCTCTAAACACGATAAAGCAATACAAAATTTTGTGTCCGCGAGTCTGTCTCTGTGGACACAATATATGCACTCACAGAGATCGTAGTAAACTTGGTGGTGCTAAAATTTTCGTAAGTTTACTGCGGCGAGTTGAAAACCTTTTGAGCTTTTTAGCATGATAGCAACGTAAAATGCGTGACAAAAATGTCAAATTTCTGACTATTAAAAAAAAAAAAAACACGAATTGAGGTCTCGAAAAATTGTTTCATCTTTTATTCTTTAAAACAAGAGTTTTAAAAAATGAGATTAGAGCTATAAATATGTTTCCCTTTTAACATTTCTTATATAAAGTTGATCCATTATGATGAATGTGCATCATTGCCTTAAGGAGAAAATATTTTGTGGCTTGGAAAAATTGTTTTAGTGAGTTTTTGTTAAAATAAATAATCGAGTTATTGTTTTGTTATTAATAGCTGATAGTTCAATCAAATTAGCTCTGAAATAGATTAATTTCAATGGAAATAGCTCTGAATCTAGATCGAAATGATTTTAACCGGCTCAGAACCGATCCCTCTATAATTCCTATAGTCGATTAGGGGTGAGCAACAATATAGGTTGAAATCGTGTGGGTGAAAAGGGGTAACTTTTTAAATTAACACCAAAACAGAAATTTATTGGTGCTAAACTGTAGAATGTGAAAAAATAAGAAACTTTTATATTTAACATATTTTGATTTTTGACATAACCTCAAAATCTTGACTTAAATAGACATACATTAAAAAAAAATTGTTCTCTGCCAAAAAGGCAAATTTTTAAACTATTCAAAGAAAGTGTGACTTAATATCCCAAAGAAGCTCAATTTTTTTCTTAAAAACCTACTTTATTTGATTTTTAAATTTTAGATTTTTTTAAAAATGAGGTTAATTTCCAAAAAAATCGGGCAAGCAGGGTTTTTGTCGAAAAAAGTAGAATTAAGGCTCATTCTCTTTGTCTTTCTGCCAACTTAATCGAAAAATTAAAAAAATTTCCCTACTCTAAAATATTGAAAACAGGCAAAAACTAAAATGTTAGATTTTGCTACAACTTAAAATTTCCTATACAGCGTCAAATTAAATTTTATCCATAAACATAAGTTCTTCATAATAGTAATATTCTTGACAAAGTTGAAGTGACAGAACTAATTTTTTAGCGTTCTTTTCAAAAATCACTATTTTCCTAAAAAAATGCAAATTTTAAGTAAATATGTATTGAAGTTATTATACAAATTATATCTGCTAGGATCCATGAAATAAGTTTTAGTACAATTTTCTGCCAATCCTAACGTAACACTTTCACTTAAGTTTGTCGACGTGTTTCGGAGTTCCTCCATAATTTTTAATAACTTAAAAGGTAGGTCAAGCAATACCTATTTGTTTTTTTTTACAGTTTTTATCTTTTTTGAAGTTGTCACATATATGTGAAGTTCATTTTATGTCAAGAAACATAGTAAGTTCTATATAAGTTTTTCGGTTATAGACCAAGCGTCGCACATATGTGACACTGTAAGGGGGGAGAAATTTTCAAGAGAAGTTAGCGTTCTTCACATCCTCACGAAACAAAAAGCCGGAATAACAACAAAGAATTATTGCATGAGAAGGGGGGTAATTTGCATGAGAACTTAACGTATTCACACGTTCCCACGTAAAAGATCGTTTAACGGAATTCACTCTATACGATTTCTAGCTTTTAAAATCGTCAAAGTTGCAGACCAAGCACCGCATATTAGCGGCAGACGTTCTTACATACTGATACCAATAAATCAGGTCTTTAAAATATACTAGTACTTCAAAATTAGCAGTTAAATAACAAAATAATACTGCCACAAATATGCGATGTCAGTCTATTTCAATTAGATGAGTCTCGCAGATTTGAGGCATCAGTCTATGGATAGAAACTGCTCGTCGCATATATCCGTCGCTAGTCTGTGCGTATGGACAAATTTTACAATTGTGATAGCGAACGTGTTAATATTTATTTTGTTATGTATTATTTAGTCAAACAAATTAAAATAAAAGTGCAAACAAATTAAATATGGTTATTATTCAAACCAAACGATAGTCTATATTAATATTTAGTACACTTATTCGTATATGAAATGAAATGAAATTTATTGATTCCTCAATTACATCACAATTTTTTCTTACAGAAAATTTATAAACTTAATCACCCTTAATAAAATAATAAAAAAAGTACAATACAAGAAAACAAAATGCAATAAAACGAAAATAACCACACTACACATACTACTTGTAAATATCCCAATCATAACAATTAAGGACCTTAGTTGGCTTGAGGTTAAGTACCTAATATGTCCAGTTAGTGGGCTTTATTATTGGTGTTATACTGTACCACAATATAATAAACTATCCGAATGTACGAAAGTCTGTAGAAAGTAATTTCAGTAAAACCTCATCAGTTTATTACATTTGATTTGAAATGTTATTCAATGATTTTAAAAGATTTGATTTTACCTATCGGTTTATCTACAAAAAGAGTTTTATAATATTTTGAAATGCATTATTCCTACTTTAGGTCTGTTATTAGGCAACCAATAGCTATCACTATCCTAATTTAGCTTGTATCTGAGAAAAACTTCTGCGACAGCCAGTCATTGTGCTGCCATTGGTGTTCTGTTTATTATTTTTGAGTGGAACCTAAAAGTTACTGTAACAATTAGTAATTACGTCTAATCTAACTTTTTAACTGTCAGACAAATACCAAAAATATGCAATAATGCAAATAATGTTAAACATTATATTGCATTCAGTCAAAAGAAATACGAATAAATTGGAAAAGAAAATGTCCGAAAATTGAACCAAAGATGTTTATGAAGTCAACGTATAAAACATAATATAAAAACATACTAAAAACAAAACAACCTATAAGATTAGCTGAACCCTTATTTTTTTAATTGGCAGAAGTTTCTTTACATTTTACATTTTGTAGTTAGGTGCATGGAAATTTATAGAAAAAGAATAAACTAAAAAAAATAATTAATTTTATTATTTCCACCCGGCCAAGTCAAAATGGCAGAAGTTCAAAATCTTTGAAGCTGCATATGTAGAAAACCATTAAAACACGTTTATATACTATAAATTAAAAACAGGTATGAACAATTTTAAATATTCACAATTAATTGTACAAAGCCTTAACTTAATTGAAAGCTATTTGGAATACTACTTTTGGGTAGAATGTTATCTTTATATATACAGTGTATAATTCTCCTGTAGGTGTGTATGTTACTGAACTTCTCCTAAACGGCTGGACTAATTAAGATGAAATTTTGTGTGTGTGTTTGAGTGGGTCCCTGGATGGAATACATTCACAATTTGAAGGGGTTGAAATGGGGTTGATAACTCTATAAAATGAATATAAATTAAACCAACTTTTTACAAGCTATAAAGCTAAAATTATGTAATAGTACCGGTATGTAATATTATTTTTAAGGGGTATACAAAACTATTTGCAATTTGATTACTTAAGTCAAAGGGATGAAGCGGAATAACTACCCTTCAAATTAAATAATAATCCGCTTTCTTTTTCTATAACTCAAAAACTACTCAACTCATTTGACTAAAATTTCACAATTTACAGATTAGTAGGGCCTACCAGTATTATTTTTTAGAGAATATCGGCACTACAAACAAAAAGATTTAAATGGGGTAGCTACCCCTATACAAAAAAAAAATTGCACTAAGTTCCTACAAACTATAAATATAAAATAATTTAATATTATTCTTAATTGATATAAAAAACATTTGCAATTCGATTACTTAAGTCAAAGGGATGAAATGGGAGAACCACCCTTAAAATTAAATCAAGCAATAGCCAAGCATTGCTAGGTATAACATATTTACTTAATATTTGAATGTTTGGAGGAAAATAGCGGTTTTTGTAGAAAAGGCTAAACAATTTGTTCTGACTAACTTGACTTCAACTTGTTCAAGTATATTATTATTATGAAGAACTTATGCAATGTTTATCAATAAAATGTAATTTGACAATGTATAGGGAATTTCGAGTTTTAGCAAAATCTAACATTTTAGTTTTTGCCTATTTTCGATATTTTGGAATCTGAAAAAATGTGTTAAAATTTGTTTCATAAAGTTGACAGAAAAACAAACAGAATGAGCGCAAATTCAACTTTTTTCAACAAAAACCCTTTTTGCCCTATTTTTGGAATTTGACCTTATTAAAAAAAAACTCAAAATCAAATACTATTTTTGTGCAAAAGATTTAGCTTATTTGGCATATTAAATTCTCACTTTCCCCAAATAGTTTTAAAATTTGGGTCTTTGTGACTGAAAAATAAAATAATTTTGAAAAATGTATGTCTATTTACTTGAGATTTTGAGGTTATGTCAAAATATGTTAAATATAAAAGTTCATTATTTTTTCATATTCTACAGTTTGGAACCAATAAATGTTTTTTTTGGGGTTAGTTAAAAAGTTACCAATTTTCACCCCTACCATTGTCGCTCACTCCTAATCCACTGTAGGAATTATAGAGGGATCGGTTTTGAGCTGGTTAAAATAATTTCCAGCAAGATTCAGAGCTGTTTCCATTTTTTTTCCAGAAGAATCCTTAATTTGTTTGGACTATGAGTGCAGGACATATTTGCTTATTTTTTGTAATTTTTGTTACATTTTGCTATTTAAAAATTGCATGTATTTGGTTAATGTTTTTTAATTAAATACGAAAAATGTTGAAAAATTTTCTTATATCTCCAAAAAGAAAATACTTTATAAAGTTAAGAAATAACAGACAAAAATATTAGTCAGAAAGCCAAGAGAGATACAGTACTTAGTTTAAGTTTGTCATGTCTTTGAACTTTGAAGAAAGTTCAAGAAAGTCTTGCAGAGATTCTAATTCACTGAATATTTGATTACCTACTTTTTTTATCTAGCCAGAAAGAAATGATTATTAACTTCCCGCTACCAATAAAGGGAAGTTATTGATTTCGGTCCGATTTTCGAAAGTCGAGTTTTCATTAAATCTCCACGTTTCGAGGTCCCAGGAAGCCATTCTGACTATTCCCGCCGAGGTGTCCGACCGTGTGTGTGTGT
>JAGFPH010001188.1:0-18318 GCA_018207615.1 Philaenus spumarius
ACGTTTTTTGACCGGAAGTAACTATTTCTTTTTAGATTTTTACTACGAGAATGACACTTTTTTAGGATTTTTTCTAAAAATATAAATGTACGATGTTATTCTGCACATTTTTTTTTACGCGACCTTATAGCTCGCTTGGTTCCTCAAAATCGACCAAAACGTAAAATACCATAAAAGTATCGGTTCGAAGCCAAGTGGTGCAAACTCGCGAGGCCACTAGGAATAAACTACTAATATATTGCGTACACACATACAGCAGTTCAACTCCTTCGTGAGTAGACCTATTTCCCAAATTGTTGGTTGAAACCCTAAAACATAGGCATATAAACTTAACTTTGGAAATTTGCTCAACTCACGACAGCGGTCCAGCTGCGTGGTAAATTATTATTTATTCATGTTACAAAAATATAAAAACAACTGTGTGCTTAACACCACACGGGAGAAGTGTAAACGTCTATGGCAATATTCTGATGAATATAATATTATGCAAATTATTTTAAACCAGACATTCGAATCAACCGTTTTATCTGCTATATTATTTTATCGGTTGCTATATTAATGAGTGTAAATACATTCAAGAAACATGCGTTCTTTCATGTATTTCTGCGTATTATTGTACAAAAATGTTAACTTTCTGCACTTCTTCATCATTTATACTTTGACCGTGCCAAATTGCATACTCCTCCATCCGCGTAATTTTTACGAACAGCTTTAAAGCGTTACGGAATAGATCGTTTCGGAAAATGCGTGACGGTAAAATCCGATTCACCGCCGGCAAACTAGCGCCGAGGTGCGCCTATAGTTTACACTAAAAAAGTCTCCGTCTATACCATGTCTGTTACTCATATTTTCAAGGTCAGCATAATTTTAAATATAATTTTTATAGTGAATTGTGTCATTTTATTACAGTATTGTTTCATGACGTCACTTTGACTGATGTGTTTGTAGATAATTTTAATTGATTGTAGTAAAGTGATTTATAATCGTATAACACATTTGTTGTTAATAATATATACTCATTGGTACATTATAAACTACTAGGGGACATCCCTGCGTGCTCCGCACGCCTACCCCGTTGGAGCCTTCTATACACATAATCATGTTAGCTTTTCTTTATAATAAAGGTGTAGGATTAATAATAACCTCAAAGATAAAATGGTAAATAATGTTAAATGTTCAAATCTAATTATTTTGCAAGGTTAAAAGGACCAGCAAGGCTCAGGTCTAATCTTTAATAAATACCTAACCTAAAAGTTAGAAATACAAATAATTTCTTCAAAGTTTGAAATCAGCTGTCAATGGAAATATTGTATCAAACAGCTGTTTATCTGTTATTTTATTCAAATGGTTGCTAAAGTAATGAATGTGTCGGTTCATCACTCTAGGCCTAACTTAAGATTTTTACGACTAAATTTACAAATATTGAAATAAAAAATGTGTTTTTCAAAATAAATTATAGCCTTTGCTACTCAGGGATAGTGTAGCTTATTATTAGTTAAACTATTGTTTCTATCGGTTCAGTAGTTCCAGAGATTACCCCCTACGTACAAGCAAACAAATTTTACCTCTTTATAATATTAGTATAGATGAAGTGGTTGATGTTGTTCGAATACGGCGAGGGCCGGAGAGTGGGGGAGAGAGAAAGATAGAAATTGATTGTATCTAACAACTTATTTCATTTGTTTGCAGGTAAGCCTGGGTCCACTTTTAGAAAGTAGTTTCAAACTCTAGTAGGTAAGTAATAAACGTTATCGTTAGATTGTTTCTTCTTTTAATCAAAATTGAAAATACAGTTTATTTCAGAATAAATCTGTAGTGCCTCATATGTCTGTTAATCTCGTCAAAATAACTATTAAAGTTCATAAATAAACATAGATCCGGTAACGTTTACGAGAGAGTTGCGGGTCTTGGAATTTATGCACGTGATTTCTTATCTAAACGGTGAAGCAAGCCCTTCTAAATTTACTGAATAAAATATTAACGGGTAAATTTGGTGGCTTTAGGCCTATATGGTTTTTAATATGAAAAGTGTATCTCCATTTCCAGTACACGAGAAACCTATGTGGCGGATTACCTATTAGGCATGATAGGCAGTGCGTAGGGGCCGCAAGCTCAAAGGGGCCTATTGAATTTGCAAAATTCCGACGAATTTTTGTTTGACCTGAGAGTAAGCGCTAAGCGGCGAGATCAGCAGCTTCCAGATATGAGTCTTGGCCGCAAGAATTAAATTTTACATCACTAAATATTAGAGTTGCATTTATGAATACTTTTGACCTTTTGCTAAAAAAATTTATATAACACTTTTGGAATGGAATATAGTTACTATTTTTGGCGAATTAAAAAGAAATGCTTGCATAGGCCTAGTTTTAGTAGTGGTTGTGTAGTAAGTAGCCTACATACAATCTGTTTTTTCTAAAACAAGTTTTGAAATTGATAGCATATATGTTTTTATACAGTTATATTGTGAACGAAATTACGATTTTTTTTTTAAAAGTGACAAAAAATGTTTTACTATTTGTAATGTAGGCATAAAGTTTAATTTTCCCCCGTTACTAAACATTTTGCGCTACCTGAGCTAACAACTTTTAAAGTTTTACACCAATAATTTCTTTAGTAGCGTATTTTAATTCGTTGGACTTTTTGCTACAAAGGATATATTTTGAACACTTTAGGATTGGGATATAATTACTGGATTTTGCGAACTTGAAAACAAAATTTGCATCACGAAAAAAATTATAATTACCAGTTATAGGGTTAAAATGACATTTCATCAATTTATGTCACAACTTAAATGTATCCACAAATTTCATCAGCCCAAGTATTCCTATTTTACTCGATCTTAACTTAATATCCATTATGCAAGTTGTAGTAGGGTCCGCAAAGTGGGAAGTGCTTGGGCAGCTGAACTCATAATTCGCCACTGCACCTGAGGTTGGCAGTCCTAGATTGGTTTCTGATATTAATAAAAGTTTTTGTTCTAATAACAAAAGGTTATTAGTTTAAGGTAATCACACAGTATTTCGTTAAACATAAATTTGCTATTATTTATTTTTACATTAAAGATAATTTGTGACGGACCACCTATCTCAGTTGATTCCAAATGAAACGTGCTATTTCGCACGTAAAGAATCTAAGAAGAAAACAACAATACAGTAGAGTCCCGCTAATCCGAACCCCGCTAATCCGAAGATCCGCCTATTCCAAACAGAGTTCAGAAAAAATACCTATTTTTTAAACTTGAAAAACAAGAGACATTAAAAAGACGTTCGTGATAATTTAGTCTTTCACCATTGTCCAATCTGTTTAACACTTTAAGTTTTTCTTTTAAAGCACACTTCGTTTATTTTCCATGTTTAATTTTTAACAGTTGACGTCAAGGCCTACGAACAAAAAAGGCACAGTGACTCGGTAAAGTAACTCAACACTCACGGAACAAAGGTTTACAATAAATTTAGAATAAGCGCACACAGTTTATCAAACTCCCCTAGAGTAAACACTGAACTAGATACGACTAGACTAGTGCTCAGTGCAGTGATTCATATACAGTATATGTTTGAAACGCGGGAGGTAGAGGGGTAGGTAATGTCCCGGCGCTATGAGTCATCGAAGGAAATGCATTTCCTTTCTGACTTTCATTGAACCTGTTCATAAGTCGATCGAAGCTGTATAGAGCTGACGTTAACAGACGTCGCCACATTATTTACCCATTAACATGTCAATACGTTGATATTATTTATAAAATCCGCTTATTACGAATTCCCGCTAATCCGAACAGGGTTCGGTTCCAATTAGTTCGGATTAGCGGGACTCTGTATATGTAAATAAAGTGGAGTTATTTGGGGAATCAAGAGGGTTTAGGTTTTGGAAAAATCAAATTTATATGAAATCAATAGTCATCAGTTTAGTTTAAAGGCTCTAAAAGTAATAGCTTCTAATTTATAAAAAAATTCAGATTAAAAACCATTTGAAACGAAAATTCAACTATTAACTAGGTGTGCTTGGTATCCCAAACGTCTATTATTGTCTACGCATCTTTAAAAATTTGTAGCAAAAATGTGTTTCAAAATTGCATTGTAGGCGATCATCGTGAGTACGCAATACAATGTCACGTCTACTGAATTCCTGATCAACTACGATCACTACATCTTCATCTGTAACTGAGACATTGTACTTTCCACAATGTTCTGCTACAATTTAGTTCCGATGACTTCCAGGCGCGTTTATGCAATGTTGATACATACGGTCAGTTTAGGTTTTGCATACACAGCGCGGTAAACATATGCGAGCGACGCACTTTAATATTGACATATTTTTCTTAATTGTAAACCGATTCAAATGAAACAAACACTAAATGTCAGCCCCAGCTTATCTCAATACATCACTGACAACCGCATCGAAATCGGTTCATCCATTGTGGAGATTAGTGTGCACAAACACTCGGACTAACAGCTGTTAAAGATTTTATTATATGTGTAGATATTTCGCCCATTAAACTTAATGTACAATTCACCCTTTGGAGAAGAAATTAAGTTAACACATTCAAACAACCTAAACTCTCTAACAAAGCATTTTCGACCTTTGTTTTTATGAACTTTTAAATTTATTTTGATGAGAAGAATAAGAATGTGACGCCAGTAACGTATGGCAGATTCCCAGTGAAACATTTTGCGTTTACATATCCACAAAACGTACGTAAACAATATACCCAAACTTCGCGGCCTAGTACGAAAACGCCTCCCAATCCGCCAATGCCGTCAAGATCCCATCTTTCCCGAGCAGCAGATAAGGAAGTTGTGAAACATGTATTAACATGTAGCTGCGTCTTTAAACTTTACTCGTTATTCATACACGCGACAAACTTGTTGTGAATTGAAAACTTTGTAAATCCGAAGAGTTGAAGGTAGCAAGGTTTGTCAATAAGTTCTTTGTATAAAATAATCTGTTTCCAGTTGGAACATTCGGATGTATTTTATAAACGTTGTATCAAGTTACTTCATTCATATATAATGATTTCAAAATATAGGGTTTTGAATTTGCTACATATTACTTTTAAGCTAGGTATCCTGGTCAAAATATTTGTTGATAGATTTTTTTCTTTATCGGTTAACACTGAATACAATGAATTATGTGAAATACAATAAACGGTACCAGGAAGTGGCGCATACTTTCTCATAAACATATTTAAATTATTAAACAGATTCATTGTGACTGTAGGGTTGGGTAGGAGAGGTGATTTTTTATTAAAGTTTTAGATTACCTAATAAATAATATAATTATTATTATTATGTAGAGAGAAAACTATTCGATAGATTACGAACAAATTTGAACTAAAAACGTCAATTAAGTCTTGATAGATGCACGTAAAAAAGTTTAGAAAAAATTGGAAAAAACCCCTTTATGGCCAAAACACCCTCCAAAAAAACAGTTATTATTATTATTAGTAGCTAAACGAGAATTTTTTTAAAGATGCTGTTTTTTGCATATGGTAGGGCACATTAAAGGCTACAAATAAGCCAAATTTTATCAAAATCGTTAGGGCCGTTTTTTTAATAAAAACATAATAACTGCTTTTTTTGGGGTTTTTTGGCCAAAAAGGGGGTTGTTTTTCAAGATTTTTCAAAACCCTTTTTCGTGCATCTATACAGACCTACTTGACATGTCTGGTGCAAATTTGTTTGAAATTGATCTAATAGTTTTCGCCATTTCGCCAAAAACCCCCCAAAATCAGTTATTATTATTATTATTAGCTAAACGAGAATTTTTAGAAAGATGCGGTTTTTTGCATATGGTAGGGTACATTACAGGCTACAAATAAGCCAAATTTTATCAAAATCATTAGAGCAGTTTTTTATAAAAAAATAATAACTGTTTTTTGGGTTTTTTTTTGCGAAAAAGGGCGTTATTTTTTAAAATTTTTCAAAACCGTTATTCGTGCATCTATACAGGCCTTCTTGACATGTCCGGTGCAAATTTGTTTGAAATCGATAGAATAGTTTTCGCCATTTCGCCAAAAAAACCCCCAAAATCAGTTATTATTATTATTATTAGCTAATGAGAATTTTTAGAAAGATTCGTTTTTTTGCATATGGTAGGGTACATTAAAGGCTACAATTAAGCCAAATTTGATCAAAATCGTTAGAGCGGTTTTTTTTATAAAAAAATAATAACTGTTTTTTGGGGGTTTTTTTGCGAAAAAGGGGGTTATTTTTTTATTTTTTTTAAACCGTTATTCGTGCATCTATACAGGCCTACTTGACATGTCCGGTGCAAATTTGTTTGAAATCGATCGAATAGTTTTCGCTCTAGCTTTGTATACATACAAACATACATACATACATACAGAGATACAGACATACAGACAGACATTTTGTAAAAACCACTTTTTTGGACTCAGGAGGTCCCAAAACGGATATTTCCACAAAAATCTCAACATATATTTTTTGCGACCACTATACTTTCTCTATACTATAGTATAGTGAGAAAGTAAAATCAGTTTACCTGTGCAAATAAAACTGCACAAGTGCATGAACTGTGGGGTGTGTGGGCTACTTCTCATCAGTTCTCTCAGTTTTTCGTGCAATATGGTCACAGTCTACTGTGCGTGTATTTTCGACAATGAGTGACCGAAAAAAGAGCAGCTGTGTAATTGCAGCAGTGATGCTTGAAGAAGAAAATAAGCGGGGAAGAAAAGGCGCCGTGAACGCTAGAAACGACTGGACAAGACTGTGCAAACTGTTCGATTACCTGAGATAACTGCACAGTTTATCGATGCAAAGTAGAGTCTCTCACACAGGCCAAAATCCTGAGTAAAAATCTGCCAGAACTGCGCAGTTTCCTCAGTCTATCGCCCAGACATGACGTCACACGTGATAAACTGCGCAGGTAAACTGCGCAGGTGTGTTTGCCCCTTTATATTTTCGACTTGTTTGATTTAACCTCGTTATATAGACCAAGGGTAGTATCGTCTCGCATGATGGTTTTGTTTGACAGTTTTCCACGGTTAAATAATATACATATTATATGATAAAATAATAATTATAAAATTTAAGTTTAAAAATCAATCTGTTAGGGTATTTTACAAAATAATATGGCTTAAATGATTTTTAAATTTTATACTATACTAGCTGGCCCGACCCGGCTTTGCACGGATAGACAAATCAAAGTTAAATGCATATTAACAAAACATATATATCAATAAATATATTGCACTATGTATTTCTTATGGGGATTTTTAGTAACTTTGACCCCTCTAACCCCCCTAATATTTATAATTTTTGAAAACCTTTCTTGTGGAGCACCTAGGGTCCTAGAGGAACTTACATACCAAATTTCATTCAAATTCGTTTGGTGTTTTTTTTTTTTTGTAACTTTGAACCTTCCCCCCAAACACCTCTAAAATTTCGATTTTTTTTAAAACCATTCTTAGTTAGTACCTATGGCCCTAGAGGAAGCTACATACAAAATTTCGTTCTGATTCGTTCAGTAGTTTTTGAGAAATCTTTATTTAGTAAATTTGACCCCCAACCCCCCTAAAATTTTGAATTTTTTTAAACCATTTCTTAGCGAGCGCCTATGGCCCTAGAGGAAGATATATACCAAATTTCATTCCAATCTGTTCGGTAATTTTGGAGAAATCGTGATTTAGTAATTTTTATCCTCCAAACCCCCCTAAAATTTCCAATTTTTTAAGAAACCTTTTTTAGTGAACACTTATGGCCCTAGAGGAAGCTACATACCAAATTTCATTCCAATCCGTTCGGTAGTTTTGAAGAAATCGTTTTTTAATAACTTTGATCCCCCCTCCCCCTAAAATGTCCAATTTTTTCAAACCTTTTTTAGTGAGCCCTAGAGGAAGCTACATACCAAATTTCATTTCAATCCGTTCGCGATTTCAGTTTTTGAGAAATCGTGATGAGTGAGTCAGTGAGTTAGTGAGTGCGTGAGTGAGTGGTATTTCGCTTTTATATATATAGATTTAAGATCAAGTAGTAAGTAAACAGACCCAATGACTATCTTGAATTGAAATTCCCATACAAGCAATGTTAATCGCGTAACAAGATTACTGGAGTAATGATGATCAGAAGATTATTCTGAATATATCATTTTAAGGGTTACGACAGTCCGAACATGGTTATCATTTAGTTTTTTAAGTTTGTTTTTAACTAAATTTGTTCTTTCGCTAGATAAAAATCAAAGTTTGCGTTACAATTTCCAATTACATAATGCGAATATAAAAAAATGTAAAAAGCTCAAAACATTCGAAGTTTAATTATCTTTCAAATAAAAGTAATTTCAATTAATCTTCGATAATTTTTGACGGTAAAAGTCTGCTTCATGGTGGAAGCGCGTACGCGCCGAATCTGTGTTACAATTCGAGTGTTTATCCTGCACTCTAGTGGTTATCTCACCAACTTGATTGTTCGCGGAGGAATACTAGAAATATAATATATCGATTAATTTTGAAAGTGAGAGAATGGCTGTGTTTAATAACACATACATTGACACGCATGCGCATTTCAGTACGTTTACAGTCAGGGTTAAGCCCGTAACCACGTTGACAGTCAGAGTTACGTCCGTCTTTATGAAGCTGCCCTATATTTGCTAGCGGAGTAATGCGACGCCGAAAAACTTAATACTAGTAGTGTCCAGCTCTGCCACTCGGAGAGCTGCGGTCAACTCGGTAATAGTTTTTCACTCCTGCTAAGCCTTAAAGCATACATGTTAAAAAGGTATTAGCAAATAAACTATTTTAACACAAATTACAAAACAAAGAAGCACAATTTCCATTTAGAGGTATGACCAATTAAACTATTTTAACACAACTTATAAAATGTTGGAAGCACAATGTCCATTTCAGAATTATTATCAAGTAAACTATTTTAACACAATTTACACAATGACGAGGCACAATGTCCATTTCAGAATTATTACCAAGTAAGCTATTTTAACACAACTTATAAAACGAGGAAGCACAATGTCCATTTCAGAGGTATTACCAAGTAAACCATTTTAACACAACTTACAAAACGAGGAAGCACAATGTCCATTTCAGAGGTATTACCAATTAAACTATTTTAACACAACTTACAAAACGAGGAAGCACAATGTCCATTTCAGAGGTATTACCAATTAAACTATTTTAACACAACTTATAAAATGAGGAAGCATAATGTCCATTTCATAAGTATTACCAAGTAATCTATTTTAACACAAATTACACAATGAGGAATCACAATGACCATTTCAGAGGTATTACCAAGTAAATTATTTTAACACAACTTACACAATGAAGAAGCACAATGTCCATTTCAGAGATATTACCAAGTACACTATATTAACACAACTTACAAAATGAGGAAGCCCAATGTCCATTTCAGAATTATTACCAAGTAAACTATTTTAACACAACTTACAAAACGAGGAAGCTCAATGTCCACTTCAGAGGTATTACCAACTAAACTGTTTTAACACAATTTATAAAATGAGGAAGCACAATGTCCATTTCAGAAGCATCACCAAGTAAACTATTTTAACACAACTTACACAATGAGGAAGCACAATGTCCATTTCAGAGGTATTACCAAGTATGCTATATACACATGTGTAGGCCTACTATGTATAGTAGAGCGTGACGGTAAATTCCGATCCACCGCCCGCAAAATCTTTTCGACGCTTTGCGCCTTTAGAAGTTTTCACTTCGAAAATATTTTTAGATTTTGACGTAATTGATCTTGCTATTATTATTTTTACTAATTTATTTATTACCTCAGAAGTTAAGTTTTAGCCGATGTTAATTGTTCAACAAACAAATAATTAAATGGAACGTTGCATGGTACTTCTTTTACGTTTTGATTGATATTGGGGGAAACAACCGATCTATAGGGTCGCGTAGAAAAACAAAATGTGCAGAATAACATCCTACATTTATATTTAAAGAAAAACGTCAAAAACAAATTCATTCTCGTAGGAAAAATCTAAAAAAATAATTACTTCCGGTCAAAAAACGTGCTTCCGGTTGTTGGATTTTTTGGCTAACGAACCAGTCGTAGACAACCAGCATGTTTACCAAATTTGGACCAAATCTGGCTTTAAAATGCGGCCACCGCTGATATAAAATTTAGAGCACATATATATGACTTTAAATGACACCCCAAAACGTGTTCTGGGGACCATGATCGGTGCTCATATCCTACTCCCGACCTTGCGCCTTACCATAAGGGCCACTGCAACAGCTCATTTTTCCTATGGAAATTCGGTAATAACAAATAATTGCTAAAACTAGGAAAACTTAACACTTATCTTGCTGGCGGCTCGGATAAAGCCGAATTGTGTGAACGTGTACGTTAGGCCACTTATGCCACTGAGCGTAAATTCGGCGTCCGGTTGCCGTGGATTGCAGTGGCTGCTACACGACAAAGCGAAGGCATTTTACCGTAACCTTGTAATGTGAAAGACGCTATCCTCCTTCACTCAACTAATAGAAGGTGGTCGTACGGTAAAAACATAATAGTGTGAAAGAAGGTAGTTGTGCCAATCTATGAACTGATCTAAGCCCAAAGAGCTTTTATTACGTTTATTGAAGGTCTAAAAATTGCGGGCGGTGAATCAGATTTTACCGTCACGCTTTTTCCGCCACGGTCTTTTCCGTCACCCTGTACACTGGTAGAATGTCAGCAGGACGGCTAATATACTGGTGGCTGCGCACGCAGCTAGCTTGGGCCTACTGTACGCATGTCTATATAGGAGAGTATATAGTTTACTTGGTAATACCTCTGAAATGGATATTGTGCTTCTTCATTTCGTAATTTGTCTAAAATAGTTTACTTGGTAATACATCTGAAGTGGACATTGTGCTTCCTCATTTCGCAATTTGTGTAAAAATAGTTTACTTGGTAATACCTCTGAAATGGACATTGTGTTTCTTCATTTCGTAATTTGTCTAAAATAGTTTACTTGGTAATACCTCTGAAATGGACATTGTGCTTCCTCATTTTGCAATTTGTGTAAAAATAGTTTACTTGGTAATACCTCTGAAATGGAAATTGTGCTTTCTCATTTCCTAAGTTATGTTAAAATTGATTACTTGGTAATACCTCTGAAATGAACGTTGTGCTTTCTCATTTTATAAATTGCGTTTTTATTTTCTTCACTTTTGAAGTGTAAATCAGAATATAAAAATATCGCCATAGACGTTTGCAGTTCTCTCGTTTGGTCTTAAACGTACCTGGATTTTTATTTTATCGTTATCAAAGCTTTACTCGATATACTGCTTCCTTCATTTCGCAAATATCGGTTTACAAATATCCACGAAACCGCCTATACCTCGCGGCTTCAGTTATGCTAATGAGAATTGAAACAAACAGCTTGTGTACCTACCAAGGGTTTTGTTATAATTTAAGGGTTGATTTGCCGTAACCATACACCGCCGCTACTTGCCTTATATAGATTACGCTAATGTATATAGACGTGTAATTAAATTAAGGTTGGCAGCCCTGGAGGTTTCTCCGGTATGAAACTATGTCTTGCTCTAAGAACGTCTGCTTTGGGATAATTAATTACATTATATCCTGTTAGAGTTAATATTTTAGTAATAATTAATGAAGAATGAGTTTTTATAGACGTCACACGACAAACAAGCCTAAAACGATCAAAGCCATGCGGTGGATTCTACCGTGGGGTTGGCGTGCCAAGCACGCAATGAATTGTGTATTTAAAATACTCCCAATACAGGAGTTGGCGTAAGAAGCATGCAATATTTTTTTTTTCAAATCCACTTCCTTCACAGATTTTAGGTGTGGGGGGTCGTTGTAGGAGAATTTTTAAATGTAAACATACGTCAATTTTAAAGTCTTTTAAAGTAAACATTTTGAAAAATAGTACTTGGTATACCTTAACCAGTTTCTAGGTTAGTAAGGTAAACGTGCAACATTTTTTTATTTTTACCTTTTGCTATGTTTTCCGCGTTCTTTAATTTTCTAATATAATATATGAATTATCTTGTAGGTCTGTCTTGTGACTTCAAGTAAGTTGTTCTTGACTAGTTTCGGGGTCTTAACCCTATCATCAGATAAGAGTTATTTCACTCTCATCAGGTCGTTAAACATTAAAAAAAAACACACACACACAGCACATACACTAACACAAAAAAACATCAACGTGTCTGACGCCTTAGTGCACTCAGTAGAGTCTGTCGGAGTACTGCCGGCAAGAGCTAACAGTCCAGCTGATAACGACCTCTGTTGGGCGCTTTTAAATGATTTGAGCCGTATCATATAAACGATGCGATTCGATTGGAAGGAAAGGTGATGATAGTCGAACTACTCTCGTCACCTTGCTGAAAGCCAACACGGACAAGGTGATTTTAAATCCAGCGTAGAAGCAATACACGTTTGCAAAAAAGGCATATTAATGAACGCGAATGAGGAATGCAGAGCCTTCAAAAACGATCCAGATCACATCTTAAATGATCAACTTTTATCTCTTGCCGGCAGTACTGCGACAGGCATGACTGTGTGCACTACGGTGTCAGACACTTTGATGTTTTTTTGTGTTAGTGTATGTGTTGTGTATGTGTTTTTTTTAATGTTTGACGCGCTCATATGAGTGAAATAAGTCTTATCTGATGATGGGGTCCAGTCCCCGAAACTAGTCAAGAACAACTCACTTGAAGTAACAAGACGGACGTACAAGGTATAACATAAATAAATATGTTATATTTATTTGTGACTTGGCACCAAAAATGAATATCAAATTGAATTTTCTGTCGATCAAAAATTGTAAATACAATAGTAATGTGTAGCTTTAAAATCCTTTCGGTTTAATATTCAATTTGACCTTCATTGTTATTTAAGGTCTTGTACATCAGGCCTTTCTTATTTCCTCGAAATTCTTTCACCGTTGTAAAACTTGTCATTTATCGTCTAAGTTGGACATTGTTTGAAAGGCTGTATCATTAACAATATTTGGTAAAATTTTATGTTCCGGGAATAACCCGTTATAAATAGAAACAATTTCGTAAATGTACGAAGTTAAAACATTAAAAATCATTTAAAATCATGTAGCACTTTATGTACACATTTTAATCTTTATCCTTACGCGCCTTTTGGGACACTAGGCGCGAACACAACATTCGAATTGCACGTTATGTTTTTGCTGTCGCCTTTAATATTGATTACCGTAAAGTGTACTAGATGAGACGTTTATTAAATTTAACCTTTCGTAACACCAAATAAAAATCATCTAAACCACAAGTAAAATAAATTGACATAAAGTACAAATCATTTGAATAGATAATAATTTGTTGGTTGTACGAAGGTCTTTTGATGTATATCAATGGTTTGAACTCGTTTTGACTTACTCGACCTCAGTCGCCATTTCGTGACTTTCCTTCGTAACCTTCATCAAAGCTCTACCGCCTTTTGTCGTTTATCACTTTACTATCATTAACCTCATCTGTGGTGTTATCACAGTAAACGCTCCTCTTGTGATCTTCCATATTGCTCAATTTCCATCCTTCATCCCTGTTCCATTCACTTTCATACTCTTTTATTTTCATGTTTCTACACTCCACAGCGTGTCAATGCCCTACGTGTGTTATCTTTGTTTACTTTTCGTATTGGATTGTTTCTTTTGTCCTCTGTTCACCCTCTTCGGACCTTTATTCCCTTTCAGTGCTGATGGATTTACAATTGCCTCTCTAACAATTTATCAATACCGTTATTCCTCTTCTTTCGAATATTCAGTTAATCACCTTAAGCTACGCGCCCACTGGGTCGGTACGGTCGGTACGGTCGTCACGGCCGTCACGGTATTTTTTTAGAGGGGGTGCGCGCACTGGATCGGGCGTTCCGCCGTTCAGGCGTTACGCACTGTCTTCCATCCGCCTTCCGCCAAAACAGAAGTCAGTTTGGGAGAGGATCTGTTGAAAGATGGATGTAGAGGAGGAAATTGCGGTAGTGAGTGCGTTTTTGATAGAAGAAGAGGAGAATGTTAAAATAAGAAAAAGGAGGTTTTGGATTCATAACATAAACAGAAAAAGATTGATTTGTGGTGAATTTCACACTTTATTCCCGGACCTTGTGGAAGATGACCTTAAGTTTTTTTAAGTACTTCAGGATGACTCACGACAAGTTTGAAACACTATTACTGGATGATGGAAGCAGAATTGTATAGGGAAGAAACTAATTTTCGTCATCCAGTGAGAGCAGACTGCGTAGAACGCTGAAAATGCCGTACCGACCGTCCCGAACGTCCGAAGTGTGCGCGCACTGGATCGGTCGGGCGGATCCGCCGTCACGGAAATGTCCTACAGTTCGTAGCTCCAGACTTTCTATCGGACATGCCGAAGGTGCGGAACGCCGTTGACGGCCGTGACGATGCAGTGGGCGCATGCTCATTTAATTCAATGCTTTGAACTTTTGAAAAATCCCGTACCGACCGTGCTGACCGTCCGTGACGACCCAGTGGGCACGCAGCTTTAGAGACAGAAATCAGAATCAGATACCATTCTACCAGAATGTACCGACTGATAAATTCAGTTGGTAAAATGAAAAAGAATTCACGTGACGGAATATCCGCATAATGAGTAAGGTATTGATATTATTTGTTTGGTTAGCAACGAAATTATAACGAAACTTTGTATATGATTTCAGATATTTATGAACTTCAATCTACATTTTAAAATTTAAATTCAAGAGCACGGCGTCAAGTTGGTTGAACAAATATTTACATTTACAAATAAATTCAAAACAACAATTGGCTAATAAATAATTTAAATTAAGGATATGTGTCGATTTAAAAGACACAGCTCAGCTTATTGAACGTTTACATTGTTGGGACTGGAATCAGCTGTTTTCCTTGTATGCTATTTCTCAGTGATATAAATACTAACAGCTGGTTTTTATTACTAATGTATAGGTTAGATTTTTGTTTAGGAACGGGCCTGAACAAGCTGGTTCTTTTTAAAATTTTACGATAATTATTTTATTTAGACATTTAATATTATTTACTATTCCTGCTTTGACAATCTGATTAATCCTACACTTTTATCTATGCGTATAAATAAAATTGAAGGGTCTGTAAGTGATTTCGAAATAAATAATACTTTTTTTTTAAGCTCATATGTTACCGTAATTCACAATTTACCAAAACCTAAACATGCATTTTTTGTCTGTCATATTGTCTATTTGTTTGTCAACGCTAATCTCCAGAATGGTTGAACCAATTTTGACGAAACTTATATTGGCATGTAGAGGGCTTTAGGGATTAATTAGAGATTAATCTAGTCTACTTTTTATCCCGGAAATATTTAGGATTCCTATTTATAATTTGAAATAATGTAAAAACTATGGGTTTTGCGAACGGACGTGGCACGTGACTATTTTAAATAAAACTATTGATTTGGATCAGAAGCTTAACATTTTGACAAGATCGTCTGTGTTTTAATTTACTGTATACGCTTGTTTAACCGTTAAATACGTATCAAAACAGTACGCAATAATGTGAAATGTACTCATAGATGTTAATACCCTTCAAAACCTTATTTGTAATGATATTTTCGTTCGGGAGTTATGAGTAAGAACTGGCGGAAATGAAATTTTTAATGTTTATTGGTGCATAGCTAATAACTTATTTATGCCTAAAAGGGATATATAGATCGATTTGGGCGAAACTCACTGTGCGTCTTTAGCCATGTAAGTAGTATCTAAAATGGGTTTTTTTTATTGTGTGTAATGTCAAGGCACATTATTTACCCGATAGTCCTTTTATTTATCTAATCACATCTGCGAGCGACGCCACAGGTACCAGATATTTTAATATATAGTATTTTTTTTTATGTAGCCTATGTCGTAAGGGGGCTGGCGAAAGAAGAGAGCAGAGTTCTCCCATAGTATAAAATAACTTGTTGTTTTAATATAGTGAATTATGATAATTAATATTATGTTTGTAAATTAATAAAGTTCATAATAATAAATGCTAACTAACTTAAAATAAATCTTATATAAATGGATTCAGGTACTGTTCATTACATTAAAACAGGGCAGTAAATATTTGTTGTGTGTATTCTTATTCGAAAAGTCCAAAAAAACTAAAAAACATTTCTTTTAAAACTCAAATATGCGTTTTCTCAAAACAACCCATTGTTGAGGTCCGTTTCTATTCTCAAAGTTTCATTTACTTTCTTTACATTATATGTTTTATATCTTATCTTCTAAAGCGAGAGATAATTGTCTGTCTGCTAAATGGATCTGGAATCTCCGTCTAAGGATTTTTGATTTTTTGATTTTTTATGGTGCTTTTGGCCACGAGAAATCGATTGGAAATGGTCACCAGTCTGGGAAAATTCGTTTTCTACGTCTTTTTATTGAATTAAAAAGTGAAATTTGTCCATTTTAAACAATACAAAGCACAGCTGATGCAAATGTTTTCAATGTCATTACAATAATCATCTGTTTTCTTTTAAACGAAGCACAGCTGATGCAAATGTTTTCAATGCCATTACAATAATCATCTGTTTTCTTTTAAACTGTATTTTATTAGAGGTAAGCCTAATGTTGTATCTATTTATAGTTACCATGGCAACGAATACTTCTTCTAAATAAACATACCCTTTATTTAGTTGTTTAATGTTATAGGCCTAACCTAAACGATGTTCACGGAAATTTGCAATAATAGTTATTGACGTGAGCGAATTAGGCCCTGCTTATAATCGAGCTTTAGCTCGGTCTCCTGGTACTTTGACACTATGGGAGAACCCTGCGTGTTCCGCACGCCAACCCTGTACACATAATGTTATGTTTACTTTATAATAAAGGTGTAGGATTAATAATAACTTAAAACTTAAATGGTAAATAATGTTAAATGTCCAAATCAAATTATTTTATAACAGCAGTTATAATAAAGGTTAAAAGAACCAGCAAGGCTCAGGTCTACTCTTTAATAAAACCTAACCTAAAAGTTAGAAATACTAAAATAATTGCTTCATAGTTTGAAATCAGCTATTAAAGGAAATATTGGAGCAAACTGTTGTTTTATCTGTTATTTTATTCAATTGGTTGCTATGGTAATAAATCTAAATACATTTGTTGGTTCATCATTCTAGGCCTAGCCTAAAAAATTTTTTTATCAAAATTAATTATAAAATATGTTACTCAGGGATGGTGTAGATTTTTATTAGTATAACTATTTTTTTAATAGTTTCAGCAATTCCAGGAATTACCCCCTACATACAAACAAACATATAATTTTTATCTTAAACAGTTAAAAGAACCAGCGACGCTCTGACCTACACTTATACAAAAACCCAACCTAAAAAGTTCGAAATACAAATAATTGTTTCTAATTTTGAAATCAGCTGTTAATGAAAATATTAGAGCAAATAGCTGATTACTATACCAACATCACTAAACATATTAAATTATTATTTAATATAGCATTCCCATTGCTGTAAATTATTTAGTACTAGGGGACACTTTTGCGTGCTCCACACGCCAATCCAGTTGGAACCTTATATACATATAATCATGTTATATTTCCTTTATAATGTAGGTGTAGGATTAATAATAACCTCAAAGCTAAGATGGTAAATAATGTTAAATGTTCAAATCAAATTATTTCGTATATTTTAAAACATCAGTCATAATAAAGGCTAAAAGAACCAGCAGGTCTCAGGTCTACACTTTAATAAAAACCTAACCTAAAAGTTAAAAATGCAAATAATTGCTTCAAAATTTGAAATCAGCTGTCAATGGAAGCATTAGAGCAAACAGCAGTTTTAT
The DNA here is from genome assembly GCA_018207615.1 of Philaenus spumarius. Taxonomy (NCBI): domain Eukaryota; kingdom Metazoa; phylum Arthropoda; class Insecta; order Hemiptera; family Aphrophoridae; genus Philaenus; species Philaenus spumarius. Next base: position 17,778 of record JAGFPH010001188.1, read on the forward strand.
GTGTTATTTTATTCAATTGGTTGCTATGGTAATAAATGTAAATGCGTGTGTTGGTACATTCAAATATTGAAATAAAAAAGGTTTGTATCAAAATTAATTATATCCTATGTTACTCAATGATAGTGTAGCTTTTTATTGGTAAAACTATTTTTTTCAATCGAATCACTAGTTCCAGAGATTACCCACTACATTTCTATTTACATTTCACTCTAAACATTATAACACGTGTCGAAACAATTACTTTAAAAAGAAAACCGTATATTCTTTTTGAACGTAACTCCAGTTATTCCCTCTTAAATTTTATAAAATTTCGTACATCAAAGTATCATCTCTTTGTAAACATATCCCGTATCATTTAGTACGGTGTACGGATTCAAAACCAAATTAAAATGTAAATCGCAACCCCCCACCCCATGTTTAGTCTATTGTTCCCCCGTACCAATCTCCTTGACAAAAGCGACATTTTTTACGACCTTCCTTCCTCCCACCAGGGGAGCAATGTTATATCACACAACGTGTATATATTACCCCCCCCCCCCCA
>JAGFPH010001188.1:22365-92486 GCA_018207615.1 Philaenus spumarius
GATTTAATAATTTATTTTGTCAAAAAAAAAAGGTAAACTTGGCAAAGGTGGATACATTCGAATAGTAAATTTTATAATATAGGCCTGGCTAATTTCTGAAACATAGTATTGAGGTTATGTTAATCCTGCAATAATTTTTACTATATTTAGGCCTGGTTTCAAAACTTTAGTTGACAGAAGACAGTAGAACTAGGACTAAAAACGTAATGAAAGCCTCTCACGTTTCTAAATCATGTATTTGAGGTTATTAATCTTGTAATTACTGTTAATATATTTAAGCCTGGTTTCATAATTTTACAAAGCAATGTACAAACGAGCCAAAGATTAACGAGATTCTTTAGCGAATTTTCCAACTGCGAGCGAAGCGAAGCAGCCATCTGAGGCCAAAAGCCGAGGAGGGGTTTGGACGCGAAGCGTTCAGGGGCAGAGCCCATCTTAAAGCGTGTTATCTTTCATCAGTTAGCTTTCGTGACTAAGTGTTAATAGATTTTGCAACATTGCCAGTTAGTTTTCGAGATTATTGTTATTATAACAGAAGAAAACAGTTTTTATAAATACAACGAGGTTAAATCATATGCTGTGTGTATTATCATTCAAAGAAGTTTGAAATACAAGTAAATTGGTCAGGCCGAGCTTTCCATTTACTGAAATAATACTCTACGGAGTGGTTTGGCCTTACAAAATGTCGGGGTTGATATTATCTTTAAGTATAGTATGTAAGAAATGACGGAATAACATAAAAGTGTTCGAATTTGGAAGGAATAGGTTGCCATGTTGAATAGGTGGTGCAGAAAATACGTACAGTGCCGTTTGTACGCCAATGTTAAATACATCAAAATAATTGATTCAAAGTTTGAAACCAGCTGTTAATGGAAATATTGTAGCAATCAGCTGTTTTATCTGTTACTAGCTGACCCGGCAATGCTTCGCTATTGCATAATTATTTCAGTGAAATAAATGAGACAATTGGTAATTGTGTGTGTCATAAGGATATCATATGAATCGTAGGTGCTAAACCATGTCATTTATACCACTATTCATAGCTGTACACCATTTACATGCCATCATAGGACCTAGTTTAAATTTTCGAATTTTTTAAAAACCCTTTCGTAGCGAGCACCTATGACCATAGAGGAAGCTACATACCAAATTTGTCCAATATGTTCAGTAGTTAATGAGATTTCGTGATGAGTCAGTGAGTGAGTGGTATTTGGCTTTTATATATTAGATTTTATTCAATTGGTTGCTGTGGTAATAAACGTAAATACATGTGTTGGTTCATCAGTCTAGACCTAACGTAAGAATTTTTCCCGACTAAATTTACAAATACTGCAATAAAAAATGTTTTTATTAAAAATGAATTACAGCCTATGTTACTCAGGGATAGTGTAGCTTTTTATTAGTAAAACTATTTTCACAATAGGTTTAGTAGTTCCACAAATTACCCCCTACATACAAACAAACAAACAAATTTTACCTCTTTATAATATCAGTATAGATTTGGAGAGAAAAACATACATTTTCGGACCTATGTGTATGGGAACATTTTTCTTATTTTAACCTGTAACCTGGTGAAGTTGGACAATCATTTCTAGACATCGTGTATATATAGTAATAGTTCTGTGAACAGTATACCTCGCTCGTTGAAATAACAAATGTGGTTTTGAGCTCACTTAAAAATTGTGTGCCAGAAAGGAAGTAAGCAGAAGGTTTAGCCAGTGAAACATTATTTTGCAATTCCCGCGATTCTGGGATGTATAGTTCTCGTTTTTTTCTTTTCTGCTTAACTGCTAAAGATTTTCTTTTAGGAGGCATTGTGTTTTATTTAGGCCAATAATTCGTAAGGTAACTAAAAATATCGCATTTTTGGGGGGAAATATAGAATTAAATATTTACATACTTAAATAACTAAAACTTAACAATGTTTACAGTTCCATATCATATTCCAAAATTAGAAATAATCAAAACAAACGATGTTAAATCGTCGTGATAGTGATCTCAACCCATGTACCAACACTTCCCACGCTGTCCGACGGTCATTTTATGTACGTCCTTTATCGCCACGAGGTTTCATTTGTTTAATCTCATTTTGCAATTCAAATAAAGCTAAGTCAAATACTTTTATAAAATAATAATTTACAAGTATACAGTTCAATTCTTTTATTTATCCTATACACTTTCTTATAATAACATGTAATTTTTGGGCAAAGGATAATATATTCCTAAATGACCATTCAAAACAGGCCTAATTTTGTTAGCAGTCTTGTAGTAGGAACATGAAAACTGGTGTTTTCAAAACAAGAAATTTGAAATTGATAAATATTTATATACAGTTCTATTTAGAACTAAATTACGAAACTTACATTTATGAAAAAAATTACAAAACATTTTTATTACTTTTTATGTAGGCCTAAAGTTGTACTTTTTCCTTTCGTTTCTGAACATGCTTGTTTTTTGAGCTAATAACTTTTTTCATTATACTTCAATCACGTTTTTTACTGGCTTGTATGAATTTTTTGAACCTTTATCGACAAAAAAAGCTATGGAACATTTTTGAATTGGTTTAGAATAAACGTATAAAAACATGGTTGAAATACAGAAACTTGGACGATTTATAACAAATTTGAAGTTTACGGCCATTTTGTGAGCTTACCGTTAGAGATACGGAAAAACATCAAGAATACAATTTTGTTGAAAATCGAATTTGCTACACTCAGAATGTTTATAGCTTTTAAATTTGACTTGGGGTTAAGCCACAAACTGACTTTGGAAAAAGCTTACACTCCAAAACGGAGAGAAACGGTCCGTCCGCCATTTTTATTTTATTTAAGGGGTTAAAAATGAAAAATGGAAAAAACTGTATATATACATGGTTCGGCCTAGGAATAAGGAACATTCATGCAAAAAATCATCAAAATCGGAAGAGGCTTTTGGCCGTAATCGTGAGACAGACAGATTCACAGACGAAATTCCGATCGGTCGAGTTAAATCGGAGACCTCGCTTCGCTCGGCCATTTAAATGTAAAACAAATTTCATATTTACAGTTTTCAAAATTCGAGCATCATCAATTTCATACGGACTCGTTATGTAATCAGATCCAACACGCAACCCCTTCAACACAACAATTTAACTTGTTGGATTTTGTAAATGTTACACTTGTTTATTGTAATACACTGTCATTCCTTCCTAGGTTGAACTCTAACAAGCTTTCGTCCTATTAGCAATTTACTAAACTGCACCAACACTGGTTAATTTAACCAGCATGAACAGGTTAATTGCATTACACGATTGATCGGGATTGGCGCAACTACATGTTTCCGTGTATTTCATTTAAAAACGGTTTTGTCGGAACAGACTGTCAGGGTTATTGTTGGCCAGCGTTCTGTGACTGATTGGACATTGTGCACTCTGACTTTTGACTCAAAGTTGGAAATTTAAAACTGAATCGGTGAATGTGATCATTTATTTATAACTTTGTGTGCGGTGGACGCTAATTTAAAGTATTTGGATTATGGCGTTAAATTAGCAAAATTTTAATTCTGTATTTTCTACGTACTTTATTTATCAACTCGTATACGTACGTGAGTAACATCTGATTTCACCCATCTTCTGTAAGAGATGAACAAAACTATCAAAGATTAAACTTTGAGGTTATGTTTACAACTTCAATCGATATTATTTCTTGTGAAGTTGATTCTTTTTTATTTGAGTTACAGAACTAATGTTGGCTATAATGGGTTATAAGATTTGCTTTGTGGTTTTTAAAATGAATATAAAAGCAACCTTTTATTATCGTTATTTATACAAAAATTTAAAGAAGACCCATTCGTTTAGATTCGGAAACATTCGTACAGCTTCTTATAACATATAAACATATTCGATTATTAATTTCTTCATTATAATATTAATAACTTCTAAATCATTTGATATATCGATCTATCCTATTATATACAAATCTAATGGTGTCTGCTTGTGTGTGTCAATCGCTACTAGATGGATTTGAATGAAATTTAGCACATATATAGATCATGACCTGGAATGAGACATAGGCTAGAATTCATTTAGATTTAAGGGTTGAAACAACCCCTAAAACAATAAATATTTATTATTATACTTCCATTAAGAATAGAGGGCTAGAAATTTATATATAAAAAGTAAACCATATTTGTATTTTTTAGTGTACTGCTAAGGGGTGAAAATGTAACAACCCCTAAAACAATACAAATTAATTATTATACTTCCCATTAAGCTAGAGAGCTGGAAATTGGTACATTTATGTCTTACAATATGTTCGTAAGTAAGACAATGTTCGTAAATGATATTCACGATGCGGTTGACGGAGGTTTGTGGGTAGGGGATTTAAATGTTAGGGTACTTTTGCATGCCGATGATTTAGTATTGGCCTCAGAGCCCCAAATATTGAAAAAAATGATTGACAGTTATAAAACTTATTGTGAAAGGTGGAATTTATTGGTAAATTTGGAAAAGTCAAAGGTAATGGTATTTAGGCAGGGTGGTCGTTTGACCACGAATGAAAATTGGAAATTTGGGGATGTAATAATAGAAAAAGTAAACCAGTACAAGTACCTTGGACTTACATTGACACCACAATTAATTATCACTCAATTCCCATCTTACAGAGAGAGTTACGGTACCGAAATAAGCATTAAATTCTTCATGGAGGAATTTTATGGTTAAAGATAGTATTCCAATCTCAACAAAACAAGCGGTTTTTGATGTAGCATGTAAATCAATAGTCACATATGGGTCACAAGTTTGGGGTTATAGACAAAATCCTATTAAAGACAACTAGCTGACCCGTGCGAAAGCATTCGCATTCTAACTTAGTTAAATCCCACTTAATTAAAGTAATAGGTGAATCCACAATGCTGTTTATAACCACGCTTACAATTAATTAAAAATAGCAATGTAGTATGCAATTAATTACGGCAGGTCTCCAGCTGGGTATTGTTATCATCAGTGTTGCCAACGCCAGGAAAATATCCCTACAACTTACTTGATCTTACATCACTGTTACTTTCGGATTCTTTATTATTTTTGTTTTTCGTATGATTGCATTTTGTATATTTTTTCCGGTGTAGTGGTTAAGGAAAGCTTTAAAATGATGCCTCATTCATGTAATTTGATGATGTATTGAGGAAGTTATGGCGTACCGACAAAAAAATGGTCTTGAGAAATAATAAATATGTGATATTCAACGTTTTTTTTTAAAGAGAATGTTTGGCCTACCAAATAATACCCCTAATAGTGTATTATATTTAGAGACAAAGGCAAAATCTTTGAATTTAGAAACTTTAAAAATAAATTTTAAATATATAATTAGGTGCCTAAGCATGACAGACAATAGATTACCAAAACAACTAGTTAGGCAGGTCATTAAAAGTAATATTTCTTGGGTTAAGTTCTGGTTGGAAATGGGGGATAAAATGCACTACGATTTAGATTGTTTAAAGATAAAAAAAATGGACAGGGAAATAAAATATTAAATTAATTATTGGAAAAATTAGGAGAAGAAGCAATGCATTCATGGACAGAGCGGATTTTAACTTCTGATGGGGATGATGTATATAATAGACTTGAATATAATCTTGGGGAGGCAGCTTATGTTAACGACAAATACACGCCAGATTTTATTAGTTTAATATTCAGAGCAAGGAGTGCCACGCTGCCTCTAAACGCTAGACCAGTCAGGAATGGAATTGAAAGGATGTGCTCTTTATGCAATTCCCGGGAGGAGGTAACCATTATACATTTTATAGGAGAATGTTTAAAATTAGGTGGCATTCGAGAAAAATATTTCAAATGTAAAGTCTTTGATGGGGACAGACTGATAAGGATATTGAATGGGGAAAACTGGTTTAGTTTAGTAAATTTCTTGAGAAGTGCGCTCAAGTATCGGAAGGCATTTATTTATGAGTTTAATTATTAGAACGTCCTCTTTGTTCATGGTAATAAATCCAACCTGGCAGGCGACCTACGGGTCATGCTGTAAGTGTGTAACTTTATTTTGGTATGAGTTATTATTTTTGTTAGTTATGTTGTATTACTTTTGATTCAATGTTTTGTCTTGTATCTAGTGCAATAAACACACTTTATTATTATTATCAGTATTATATCTTATAATACATATATACTATGTAAATCATAGTTTCATTTTATAGTGTGCTGCTAAGGGGTGAAAATGTAATAACAACCCCTAAAACAATAAACATTTATTACTATGCGGCGAAACTTTGGACCGTGTCCGAAGCCACGGGTGCCTGCTAGTATAAAATAAAAAAACAATTAATAAATAATGTTTTTATCTTTATTTTGCTATATTATAAAAATGTATATAAATACAAAATTTTAACAAATATGCCTACATTGTTATAAAATCATATCTAAATAATCCTTATAATGTAATTGTACAACATTTAAAGAGTTAAAAATCCTCTCAGAATACACCTTCAATCTTTAAATATCTTCAAAGAAAAATATCTAACGGGTTCAGATCCGGCTACCATGGTGGCCACTCGATAGGACCCCTTCTACCAGTCCATCTATTTGGGAATATGCATTTAAGTAAAGTCGTGCATTATATTATTACCGTTGTGATAGTAGGGATTTCACAAGTTAGTGTAAATTAACAAGAATCAACAATAAAGAAACAATAAAAGCAAGTACGTACGTGAGTAACATACAATACAACAACTGATTTCACCCATCTACTGTAATACTTAAACAAACCCAACGTAGATTATACTTTGGGGTTATATTTACGACTTCAATCAATATTATGTCTTGTGAAGTTGTTTTTTTTTAAATTTGAGTTATAGAACTAATGTAGCCTGTAATAAGTTATTAGATTTGCTTTGAGGTTATAAAATGAATATGAATACAACCTTTTATCCATACTTAATATTATAAAAGAGGTAAAATTTGTTTGTTTGTTTGTATGTAGGGGACTACTGGAACTACTGAATCGATTGAAAACATAGTTTTACTAATAAATAAATGGTACCAGATAACTGCCACACATACTTTCTCCCAGTTGAAACTTTATACCTTCCCAAAAATAGCATAGGAGGTGGTTATTTAGAATTGCAAAAGTAGGACATACTATGGAAACTATTAGATGCATGTACTCACACGTCCATAATATTATATTATAAAATTAGTATTATTAAAACTATTCGATCGATTTCGAACAAATTTGTACCAAACATGTCAATTGGGCCCTGTATAGATACACGAAAAAAGGTTTTAACAAATTTTGAAAAACAACTTTCTTTTTTGCCAAAAAAACTCCCAAAAAATCGATTTTATTATTTTTAATAGCCCAAACGAGAATTTTTTGAAAGATCCGGTTTTTTGCATATGGTAGGGCACAATAAGGGCTACAAATAAGCCAAATTTTATCAAAATCGTTAGTGCCGTTTTTGAAAAATTTAGATTTTTCATGTTTTTTGGCCATTTTTGGAGGGTGAAAGCCCTTAAAAATAAAAAAAATTATATATATAAAAAAAAAGCTTGTAGATATTTCAAAACTACACCTACATACCAATTTTCATCAAAATCGGTCCGTTGGTATGGTCTCCAGCTCTGTACACATCCTAACAGACACACAGACACACGGACAGACATCACCAAAAAACACTTTTTTGTGTTCAGGGAGCACCAAAACAAATAATTCCACTAAAAAAATTTTTGGGTTCAGGGAGCACCAACACAAATAATTCCACTAAACAATTTTTTGGGGTTCAGGGAGCACCAAAACAGATATTTCCACTAAAAATTCAAATTCGAAAATTTGGACGAAAACAATACTTTCTTTATATACTACGAATAGGGGGGGAGAAAGTAAAAGCTACACTATCCCTGAGTAACATAGGCTATAATTCATTTTGATAAAAACATTTTTTAATTCAATATTTGTAAATTAAGTCAGAAAAAATCTTAGGTTAGGCCTAGACAGATGAACCAACACATGCATTTACATTCATTACCGTAGCAACTAATTGAATAAAATAACAGATAAAACAGCTGTTTTTGCTCTAATATTTCCATTAACACCTGATTTCAAACTTTGAAGCAATTATTTGTATTTCTAATTTTGAGGTTAGGTTTTCATTAAATTGTAGTCCTGATCCTTGCTGGTTCTTTTAACCTTTATTATAAGTGATATTATAAGATATACGAAATAATTTGTTTTGAACGTTTAACGTTATTTACCATCTTAGATTTGAAGTTATTATCATAAGCTACATCTTTATTCATGAAAACATAAAATTTGTGTGTAAAAGGTCCCAACGGGGTTGGCGTGCGGAGCACGCAGGGGTTTACCCTAGTTATTTATAATTTAAGGTTCAGTACCCATTAAAAAAAAAAAAATCAAATTATCAACTTCTTTGTAAAAGATGAATTTCAGACGGCCCAAAACCAACCTCAAAGGTTTTTACTTTTAGTAGTTAAAACGTATTAAGACGTTTTCAAGATTGAACACCGTCCGTTATTCGTCCTTCGATAAACAATCGCAAAATTTCCCCGTCGCTGTCAACCAGGTATATTTCCCGAGCCACTTTTGGTACAGGTCTCTCTCTCTAAATAAACCCGGGATATTTATTCTGCCCTTTTACGCAGCCTCCCCCGGGAACCGGTATGTCAACAAAAATGGCCGACAACATGAAAGTAGCAAAAAGCACAATTTGACGTGCATTTATTGATGTTGGGACTCGAGTGATTAAAAGCAAGTTCTTTGTATTTGTAATGGTGTCCTGCCCAGATGTGTTGATTGGTTTTGGTTTTGTAGACGATGCTATGTCATCGTGTTCTGAGTTTGGACAATACTTTCGACGCTAAATTGTAAATAGATTTGTGGAAGTAATTTCTGTTCTGTTCTGTTTCACTTTTTGTAACTCTTCTCTATAAAATCCAACGTCTGACAGTCCGTTAGTTTATAACTTACAAGGGAAACCCCCTGCGTACACCGCACGCCAACCCCGTTGGAACCTCCTATCCACATAATCTATGTTATTCAGGGATAGTGTAGCTTTTTATTAGTATAACTATTTTCTCAATCGTTTCAGTAGTTCCAGAGATTAACCCCTACATACAAACAAATAAATTTGACCTAATTATAATATTAGTATAGATAAAAAAATTTATCCCATTTGAATGCAGTTAATTTACATAAAATATGATTAAAAATTGAAAAGCAATCTTTTGGAAGCTTGTTCTATAAATAAGCAAAATAAGTTATACACATGGGTTCGGGTTGTTTTCCGTCTGTTATGTTTTGTTTTTTGAATATTACAATTTGTATACCCTACCGTATACAATACGCCAAAACCCGTATTGGGAATATTTTTAATACAGTGTATTGCGTGCTTCGCACGCCAATCTTAATAAAGAGTATTTTCAATACACAATGCATTGCGTGCTTCGCACGCCAACACCAGTATTGGGAGTATTTTCATTACACAGTGCATTGCGTGCTTCGCGAGCCAACCCACGTATTTGGAGTATTTTCAATACACAATGCATTGCGTGCTTCGAAAGCCAATCCGCATAGGGAGTATTTTAAATACACAGTGTATTGCGTGCTTCGCACGCGTAAACCCATATTGGGAGTATTTGCAATACACAATGCATTGCATTTTTCACAACGCAACCCGGAGTATTTACAATACACAATTCATTGTGTGCTTCGCACGCCAACCCCCGTATTGGGAGTGTTTTCAATACACAGAGCATTGCGCCAATTTTAAGCTTATGTGTTATGCGCGCACATGATATTAGTCCGCTTTAAAATATTGGTGATTATTACGTAGAAAGGTTAAAAAATAAAAAATGTTTAATTAAATAATAATTGCACTGTAAAGTTAATAAACCAATTAATTAATAAAACGTCAAGCGCTACATTTTTTTACAGGAATTATGTATTTTATCCTTGTTTTCTGAGAATCAGATTTTAATAGCGTTTACCAGGAATCACGTTTGAACAGAAAGGATACAGCATTTAAATTAATTAAATTTCTGTACTGTTCATTCTGGTACGTACTGTAATTGAGGCACAACAATGATCCAATAATGAAAATATTTCATTGTTGACGTCACGCCTAACGGACTATGTACCATTACTGGAAGTATCCAGTAGAGGAGAATTTTTGTTATTTGACTTGAGGGTCTGCTCCAGTAAAAGAGAAAGCTACCGGCGACACCAGCGCTTCACACTATAGCCGTATCTAAACAGTGCAATTACTTGCAGCTGAACGCTTTGAAATTGCCTCATTTAAAACCATTTTATAAATCCATCTTTTGTAATTGAGTTCTGAAAAAAAAACCAAAAATGAACAGAATATTCTTTATAAAATTGTGGATGCGGCTTGCGATTCACTTTTAATAAAACATTTTTTATTGTGTAAGGAAAAAAGTTCAAAAGTTGTACTTAAAAAATGACAAAATTACGAGACAAAAGCAATGGATTTAAAACAATGTGAGACGCAAAACGGATGCGTATTGTGACTGGTTAAAATTATACCTCGAAAACAATTTATGATAAAAAATCAACGGAATCAAAATGGCTACAAAAAATCTGTCTCGATATTTTTTGTTAAAATTTACGGTTTTTTAATAAATTAAGTTTGAAGTTTTCAAACGACCGCCATTTTGAAACGCATGTTTAAACATAATCGCTTATATTTCTTGAAACACATCATTATTAGATTAAACTGTGTGCCAAGTTTGAACTCAATCAGTCAAGTATTTCTCTAGACTAGGGGAGACCCATGCGTGCTCTGCACGCCAACCCCCGATGGAACCTTCTAAAAACATATGTTGTGTTTTATTTATAATAAAGGTGTAGGATTAATAATAACTTCAAAACTAAGATTGTAAATAATTTTAAATGTTCAAATCAAATTATTTCGTATATTTTATAACAACAGTTATAATAAAGGTTAAAAGAACCAGTAAAAGGCTTAGGTGTACAGTTATTCAAAAACCTAACCAAAAAGTTACTCACTATAAATTACCGTGTATTATAAATAAATAGGCCTACTATATGTATTATTTACTTTACATTAGGATGTAACATAGTTTTTCTTATTTTTAAATTCCTTAACGCAAGTTTTTATTGGTTTGTGTGTGTTGAAACGTGTTGGTTCAGTAAAGGCCTGACTTAAAATATTATTTTGTACTAAAAACTGGACATCCGAATCAACTGTACAATCTGTTATTTATTTCATTGATTGCTATGGTAATGAATGTAAATACATTCAAGAAGTTTTTTCATCAGTCTAGGCCTAACCTAAAATTATGTTTAGTTTATTTATTACTATAAACATCATTATTTACATCCACGAAAGCAGCTGGATTAGTTTGTTTTTTTATTATAAACAGCTGTTTTGTATAGAAATGGTTTTTAAATTCCATGTTAATCTTGTGGGGAAAACCCGACCTTTGAGATTAGCTCACGCCATTAGGGATAAGAATTTTTGACATCTAAATCCTTATTGCAAAACTTGGATATGAGACGAATTTTTTGACCACTCAAACATTAAATTTGGTCCAGAAATAAGTTAGGAGTTGTGTTCACAAAAAACTGCTTCACGTATTTTATATTTAAGGATTTAAATTATTTTGTGACGTGGTTTGGATTAGTTATAGTTTGGTTAATGTAGCCCGCGTATCACTGAAGATGGCGACATTGCCGTTGTAACGAGTTTGAGGATAGTAAACGTATTTATTGTGAGATTTTGTGTTCAGGTTTTATTTTATCTACCATGTCTTAGTTTTTAAACATTTGTGCTGATTTATCTTCGCCGTTTTGGTTTTACGTCACGCCCTAGGGATACGCGTAATTTATAAGCTGCAAAATATCACGACAACATTAATTCTAAAAAATACTCTACTGGCTCATTATTACCGCGAACAATTTCTACACGAAGAGATTAGTCACACAATTTTTCTGCTGCCCAGTTTTACCTATCTGCGCTGAGGCAGTGGTACAGCTCGCTTAGTTTTCGGCTGAAACACGGAGACATTATCACGCGCCCTCAGGCTGAGTAGTGGTTGCTTATCTTTGCGCGAAGTCATGTTCACAATACGCAGTGCAATCATTTTATCGCAGGCATTATTAGTACAATATACTTTATTGATTCTATCATATACAGGGTGTAACCGAACCCCGGTACAGTTCGTATCGAACGAAGCACTTTATACACTTGGTTCCAACTAAAATCCAGTATTTCGCTCATTGGGACTCTAAGGGTAATACTTAGTTTAAAACACAGTTCCCCATGGGGTATATTTTAGGGATGGGGTTTTTTTAAAACAAATTTTCAAATTCAATGTTAGGTAGAATGATACCTCATTTTAAGACAGTTATCTATTTTAGAAAATTAACTTACCTGGTTTTATTTCAAAACTAGGGGAGAACCGTGCGTGCTCCTCACGCCAACCCCGTTAAAACCTTCTATACACATAATTACGTTATATTTTTTGGTATAATAAAGGTGTAGGATTAATCATAACCCCAAAGCTAAGATGGTAAATAATGTTAAATGCCTCAATAAAATTATTTGGTATATTTTATAACAGCACTTATAATATATTTTAAAAAGAACCAGCTCAGGTCTACACTTTAATAAAAACCTAACCTAAAAGTTAGTAATACAAATAATTGCTTCAAAGTTTGAAATCAGCTGTTAATGGAAACATTAAAGCAAACAGCTGATTACTGTATCAACAATAAACATATTTATTTATTATTCAGTATTGCACTCCCATTGACGTTAAGTATTTGGTATATTTTTTTGGTTGTTATGTTCAGTAGATGCTACTGTTTTTCAAAAGTATATAAAAACATGTTTGTAGTCGAATGTAATGTTGTGTTCAAATTTATAAGTAACCGGTGAAGAACTTTCGGACATTTGAGATTTTGAAAAAAACGAACAGTTATTTACATTTTTATTTATACAGGATGTCCAGTAATTACATGATCAAACTTCGGGAAATGGTTCTATGAATCAAAATAATAAAAAAAGTTCATATAAACATAGGCCGGAAAACGCTTCCCGATATCCGCCATTAGTATGAAGTTTAACCAAACAATGATATATCTCAAGAAAAATAAACGATTAAATCCAATCATGCATTTCCAAATGGCGGCTGTTTGAAAATTTCAAATCTAAATTACTCAAAAACCGTACATTTTATAAAAAAATGCCAAGACACCTTTTTTGTAGCCCTTTTGATTCCCTATCGGATGGTGTAACGGTCAAAACAATGGAATGAAGGATAGTAGCTAAGTTAAAGATAATGACAGCAAATGTACATATAATATTGTAGTACTTACTGTGTTGGTATAGGACGCCGAGTTGAACAAACTAATTATTGCACATAACTTAACAATTATCCTTCATCCAATTGTTTTGGCAGTTAAATCATTCGATAGGAAATGAAAAGGGCTACAACAAAAGTATCTTAATATTTTTCGATAAAATGTACGGCTTTTGAGTAATTTAGGTTTGAAATTTTCAAACAGCCGCCATTTTAAAATGTATGATTGGATTTAATAAATTTTTCTTGAGATAGATGATTGTTAGGTTAAACATCATGTCAAGTTTAAACTCAATCAGTATAACCGTTCTCTAGATATGATTTATTTTGAACAAAAAACAAAATGGCGGATATTTGGAAAACGAAGCATTATGGGCCTATTTTTATATGGATTTTTTTTTCTTATTTTGACCCATAGAACCATTTTCTGAAGTTTGATCCCGTAATTACTGGACAGCCTGTATAGATGACTTATCTAAACCTTTCTACGTAATAATCACTAAAATTTTAAAGCGGTCGCACATGTGCGTCTATATCACATAGGCTTAGGCCTATAATTGGCGTGCGAAGCACGCAATGCTCTGTGTATTGAAAATTCTCCCGATACGGGGGTTGGCGTGCGAAGCACGCAATGCACTGTGTATTGAAAGTACGCCCAATATGCAAGTTGGCGTGCGAAGCATGCAATGCCTTGAGTATTGAAATTACTACATGCGGGTTGGCGTGCGAAGTACGCAATGCGCTGTGCGTCGGCCTCTTCTAATACTGTTCAGTGTCAAGCACACACGTGCGTCCTTAGCAGCGCACGTGTTAAACAGAGATGTACCGGGTACTGATGTTTTTAATCGGGTTAGTAGCGGTTTGCTCAAGTGCCATCGTTCGTGACGGTGTCGGTAGTTTGCAGCTTTTACAGTGTTGAAACTTTTACGTACAAGCTCGTAAACAATGAAAGATTAATATATTATATTAACTGGAGTAGGCTATAAATTACAACAATGCTTTTCGATTGTCTCGTATCCATGAGAACGATATAATCTCAGTACATCAAATCTGAACCAACAGAAGGCTCCAGGAACATGTTCGTCTACGTTTGAAAATTACTCAATCAGAAATTGAAATATCAATATGAGTCCTTAATGAAAATGATGGTTCCTCGAGGAACTAAATTGTCGCTTTATTGTTATGACCAGAACTTGCATCATTGCTAAAGACATTTGAAAAAAATGTAGAAGGAATTTCTTTAAAAAGGTTTTATATGTTCACGAACGCAGAAAATATAAAACTAGAAATGGAAGATAGACAGAAGAAAACCCTGGAAAGCAGTGAACAAGTGCTTACTTTTTCGTCTGTCTGTATTTTAAATTACATAAAATTAAATACAAATAGTATTGAGTACATTCAAAACCAAACCGACCAAATAATTACAATAGTTATTTGGATTAAAACATAACTTGTATAGTATATAGTATTAGTAATATATTTTACATCCTTTCCTGTTGTTCTCTGCTTTCTGGTGTTCCTCGATTTCTTCTCCATTTCTAATTTTGTACTTCAAGCATTCGTGTACAAAAATACCTTTCTCAACATCTCCTTCTAAAATTTTTTGGAAAATGACTTTAGTAATGTTTCATTTTCTGTCATAATAAGAAAATAGCAAATTTCGTTCAACGCAGTACCATCAGCTTCATTTAGAATTGAGATATTGCTTTTTTTGAATTTCTTGTAGAGTAACTTTTAAATTTATACGAAACGTTTTTTGCAGTCTACTGTTGCTGCTGTACTAAAATCAATAACTCCACAACACAATCACTAAATCCACGATCCAGTTTCACTGAATTTAAAACAACGTTACACAAACCCTCACTTATTCAAGTCATACAGTCACGGCGTTCTCCGTAAGACGATGTGCTAACACACTCGGGCAATAGTAAATATTTCATGGACAAGACCTATAGCTATAGCACATGCACACTGAATCAGGTTTACCATAAGAAAATATAGGTAAATCAATCGAAAATATAGAATTTACTCTAAAATCCATATAAACGTCAATGTACAGTCTGGTAAATTGGCAAGACCGTAGTCTTGGTGTTAAGACAGCATCTGTTTTAAGAACAATGGCTGCTTGTCTGAAACTGAAAAATGACTTTATTGAACGTTTATTGACTAAAGTTGGAATAAATTTTGTGTGAGAACGAGATGGTGAATCTATGGAATACGCTGGGACTTTCTACGAAAGTGTGTAGTGTCTAAGAATTGAGGTTGGGTTTTTGGATACTTATGGTGGTTCGTAAACCAGACATAAGTGACGTTTTCTTCTGACCTGCGGAGGTGCAGGATCAGTGATGATTTGTTGGATGTGTGTTTATCGAGACCCTTGGGCTCTGTGTTTGACTCTGTTAATTTTAATGAAGTCCTCGAGTGTGGGTATTTTGTGCCCTTGAGAGATGGTATCGTTCGATACGTACCATGGGGAGTCGGTGATCCAACGGAGAGTTTTGTTCTGGTAGGATTCCAACTTTTTCTTCCTAGAAACAGATAGTAGAGAATACTAAGCTGGAGCTGCGCACGACCGGTCTGATGTATGTTTTGTACATGGACAATCTGATACGAAGTGTTAGAGGGCTCTTGGCGTATATGACTGGAAGGACGCCACGGACAGATTTAGCTCTTGAAAGAGTTTGCTTGACGTGATTGGACAGTATAACAATTTGTACTAGATATAAAATATATCGAGTGTAAAATATGTTTGCTCATTGGTTGAAAAACTGTCCGATCGTAAGGGGTTACAGAAAACTTCATATCTGAGAAACTATAAGAGTGAGGAATGGTTGGAAGGCAGTGTTAAAATGTTAAAATCTTGACGAATACAACTTTGTTCTCATATTCTTTACTAAACAAGTCTGTCTAACTATTATGAACCTTAAAAAAGAGACAAGTTTTGTGTCTTCTGCGACTACAATTTTAAAATGATTAATATAAATAAACGTTTTAGAACAATATTGTAAATACCAAAAATAATGTTTAAACATTTTCTTTCCAATAGTTCTTGTTTTATTCAGATTTGATGATTTTAGTGTTTGAAATATAAATACAATCGGACGATACAATAGTGCTGTCTACCACTTGCCCGGCGCGCTGAGACGACACTATAGGGTATGGGGTTAACTATAGTATGACACTATAGTATGACTCTTATGGGGTTAACATGTTCACTGCTACGCAAATTTCGTATTTCCTACACTAGGAGCTAACCTTTTATTTTTTACATTTATAGTCTAAATGAATATTAAAAAGACCCAAAAAATTACGAATTTATTGTTATTTTCTATATATATAAAAGCCAAAACCACTGACTCACTGATCACGATTTCTCAAAAACTACTAAACAGATTGGAACGAAATTCGGTATGTAGCTTCCTATAGGTCCATAGGTGCTCACTAAGAAAGGTTTTCAAAAATTCGAAATTTTAGGGGTTTTTTTGGGGGGGGGGGGGGGCAAAGTTACTAAATTACGATTTCTCCAAAACCACTGAACGGATTGGAACGAAATTTGGTATGTAGCTTCCTCTAGAGCCCTAGTTGCTGGCTAAGAAATGGTTTTAACAAATTCGAAATTTTAGGGGAGGTTTGGGGGGTCAAAGTTACTAAAAATCCCCATAAGAAATACATAGTGTATAATATATTTATTCATATAATATATTTTTTGTTAATATACATTTAACTTTGATTTGTCTTTCCGTTCAAAGCCGGATCGGGCCAGCTAGTAGCTCATAAAAAAGGGACAGAAGCTGTTTGCCTGATAGTTTTTTGTATTTTACATACCTACGAGCTACCGTTAAAGTCACTGCGGATGTCGCTTGCTGTTAAATTCAATAACAAAATTAACCTTTTATATTTTGCTCTACTGACTGGTCTATAATTGAAAATGAACTTTTTTATATTCCACTTTCTACATTTTAGTTTATTGACATACATAAAAGGCAACTTATAAAATGATTAACGCTAATTATTGTTTGAACGCGTAAGCCATTAGCATCCCACGAGCTCAGGTTGAAGATGATTTTAAATTAATTAATTAGACGGATACAAGTGGAGTTAAAAACATTTCCCCGTTGGTTAGGGGTTTCTCAGAACAAGTAGCGCTAATTTAAATAAAGTTAATTATTAATCAAGGTTGAAGCCTTGTATCCCTAGAGGTGAGGTCTTTGCTGTTTAATGATCATTTAGACAGTGTTATCTAATTTACACATTTATGTTAGCAAGCCCACTCATAATTGACTATCTATTAAAAGTAATTGTTAAATGGAGGTAGAACATAAAGACATACAAACAGACATACAGACTTAAATTTTGTAAAAACCACTTTTTTGGACTCAGGGGGTCCCAAAACGGATATTTCCACAAAAATCTCAACGATTTGTTTGCGATCACCATACTTTCTCTGTATATCTACTTATATAAAGCTAGACGGTAACACTGATTCATTGACATTAATTATTAGGCACTTCCCGTAATCGGACCCCCCTCAACCTTATACTTGAATTAAAGCTCTCGACGAGAAACTTTTGGGAAAATTGCCAGAAGTCAACATTTTTAAATTTTGGAAGCACATTTTTGGCGGGAAAGATTTTTTAAATTTTTTAATATTTTTCATTTTTTTACTTTGAGCGCGTTTTGTAAGAAAACGGTAAGAGATAGCAAAAAATGTTAAATACAAAAGTTGTAGAAAATTTAATTTCAGACTAACAATTTTTCATCAGATTTAAGACCCAATCATCCACTTAGCCACTATTCATCCGAGAAGGGAGGCTCCGCCCAAAGTCCTTAAAGCTAGACGATTTCACTGATTCACTGACATTAATTATTAGGCACTTCCCGTAATCGTACCCCCTTCAACCTCATACTTGAATTAAAGCTATCGACGAGAAACCTTTAGGAAAATTGCCAGAAGTTAACATTTTTTAATTTTGGAAACACCTTTTGGGCGGAAACGATTTTTTCGATCAACTATGTACAAACGATCCAAAGATTAACTAGATTCTTTAGCGAATTTTCCAACTGCGAGTGAAGGGAAGCAGCCATCTGAGGCCGAAGGACGAGGCGGGGTTGGGACGCGAAGCGTTCATTGGCAGAGCCCCTAGTTTGTTACTATATGTCAGTAGTCTAACCTGGTTTATGAAACCATATACATTCGTGAAACCATGCATGAATAAACTATTTGAATACTCAATTATTATTTCTATGTATGCAACTACACATTTTCTGACCACTATATTACAACGCCAACGATTTTGATATTTTACAAAGAAATTTTAAACCAAAGTTTTAACATTTAACTTCCTACGCTCTGACGCTGAAGTGACTGCAGCACGTTGGGCGACTTGACTTTGGATTTTATTGCCCGTAAATTTAGGAAAGTTTGAACGGAAAGTTAAGTTTGGTTCACGCACACGATTGTCTCAAGCTCCTCCGCTTTGGGTTTATCACTTAGGCTTGAGCGTTTTTACTGCTTTTCCGTATTACCCAGGGTAAAAACATAAGTCAGGTATTTTCAAAAAAACCTTGTAAACAGGTTAAAATCAAAACGAAATAAAAAACCATTTTTACTTATAACGTATACCATTAAGCTAGTGTGATGTAAAATATAGGTTAATGTATTACTTTCTCACTATACTATAAGTATAGAGAAAGTATAGTGATCGCAAAAAAATCGAAATTTCGATTTTTGTGGAAACATTCGTTTTGGGACCCCTGAGTCAAAAAATTGTTTTTTAGGAAATGTCTATATGTATGTCTTTATAAATACAAACCTATAAAGAAAACTATTCAATCCATTTCGAACAAATTTGCACCAAACATATCAATTAGGCCTTTATAGATGCACGAAAAAGGTTAAAATCCGCATCTTTAAAAAATTATCGTTTAGCTAATAATAATAATAATAATATCTGATTTTTGGGTAAAAAAGGGAGTGGTTTTTCAAAATTTATCAAAGCCTTTTATGTGCGTTACAGGGTGGAGCAGCTAAAGTGTGACAGTTGCTAACTTTTAAAATACGATTCGGACCTAAATGTTTAAATAGAACATCTACCCTTAATTTATGATACCTTTTGGACTGTGTGTAATTTTTCAAAATGGCGGCCAACTTTATTTTTTTAAATGAAAAACCCCCATTTGTATGACGTTTTTTGATTTTATGGGCAATTGTAAGACTTTTTTGTTCTTTACATTTTTTTATAAACCTAACGGTCCTCCTGTAAAATGAAGTCGAAATTTCATTTTCTTACAGCTAATCAGTCATAAAGGTTACAATAACCAACTACTAAACCATGCTCTTTTTGGCCAAAACACCCCCAAAAAATCAGTTATTATTTTTTATAATAAAAACGCTCTAACGATTTTGATAAAACTTGCCTTATTTGTAGCCCTTATTGTGCAATATCATATGCAAAAAGCCACATCTTTAAAAAAAATCTTGTTTAGTTAATAATAATAATATCTGATTTTAGGTTGTTTTTTTGCCAAAAAGGGTGTTGTCTTTCAAAATTTGTCAAAACCTTTTTCGTACGTCTATATAGGCTTAATTGACAAAACATGTTGGGTACAATTTTGTTCGAAATCGATTGAATAGTTTTCTCTCTAGCTAATAATAATAACATTTATTACTTCCTCTCCTACATTAATGTACTATCCCCTCTCCTACTTTAATACAATTAATTATGAAGTCACAGTTTTGTTAAATACGGGGTTGGCGTGCGAGGCACGCAATGCATTTTAGAACCGGCAACGTTAACGAAAATGGATTTCTTGGCGTTTGCAAGCATATTTTCAAAAATTCGCCAAATATTGTAATTATATACCAAGCCAAAAGTGTTCTGCACCTTTTTTGTGGAGGAAGGTCCAAAGAATTCATATAAACATTAATTAAACATGTATTGATGTAAAATTGTAAAAGTTATTGGCTTAAGAAACTAAAAATGTTCAGTAACGAAAGGAAAAAATTCAACTTTAGGCCTACATAAAAAGTAGTAAACATTTTTTGTAATGTTTTTCGTAAGTTTAAAAAAGTCTTATAATTTAGTTCTACTTAGAACTGTGTAAAAATATTTATCAATTTGAGATTTCGTATTTTGAAAACAATTGATTTATGTCCCTACTACAAGAATGCTAACAAAACCATGCCAACCATGTGTGGACTCATTACTATGCATTATATTATCATAATCATGTCGTGTTAGGTGTCATTTTCTTTTAAATTTAACGAGGATTTCAAATATGCCATTTAAATTAATTAAAATTTGTGTTTGATCAAATCAGCAGTTATATACTGGACTGTCCACTGTGTGAGTCATCCACCTGGCTGCCGGGCCAGCTGCGTTGGTGTGTGTGTGTGTGTGAGTGTGAGTATGGGTGTCCTAACCCGTCAGGGGCCACGGCTGGTGGAATTGAGGATACACCCTTATCTATTTTGTATCATTTAAATAGATTTTGTGTCGTTGCGAACACTCTATATAGGGAAAGAGACATAAAATAATCAGTAGTTAGAGACATACAAATTAAAAAGTTTGTCTTCTTATAACATACTAGCTGACCCGTACAGCGTTGCTCGTGTTCGTTGGTATTTTCAGTCTTTTTAACGTAATTGTATTCTTTTTAAGTGTTCAGTCAGTGAGTGGTATTTGGCTTTTATATATATAGATCTTAAATCATAAAAGCACTATTGTCAT
The DNA here is from genome assembly GCA_018207615.1 of Philaenus spumarius. Classification (NCBI taxonomy): domain Eukaryota; kingdom Metazoa; phylum Arthropoda; class Insecta; order Hemiptera; family Aphrophoridae; genus Philaenus; species Philaenus spumarius. Next base: position 43,441 of record JAGFPH010001188.1, read on the forward strand.
ATTAATAAAAGATCTGAAATTATGATTTTAGTAACTTTGATCCCCCAAACCCCTCCTAAATTTCGAAATTTTTTATACCCTTTCTTAGTGAGCACTTATGGGCCTAGAGGAAGCTACATACCAAATTTCATTCCAATCCGTTCGGTAGTTTTGAAGAAAACGTGATTTAATAACTTTGATCCCCCCATACCCCCCTAAAATTTCGAATTTTTTCAAACCCTTTCTTAGTGAGCACCTATGGCCCTAGAGGAAGCTACATACCTACCAAATTTCTTTCCAATCCGTTTGTAGTTTTTGAGAAATCGTGATGAGTGAGTCAGTGAGTGAGTGAGTGAGTGGTATTTCGCTTTTATATATATAGATGTACAAATGCAATAGAAATCATATTATCAAAACTTGAAGTCTCTACAACCACTAACATTCGAACATAACGTCTAGTGTAGTAACTCTCCTTGCAATCCTTACTCAAGGAAAACCCTCATCAAAATGCATCGACATCTACAAATATAACCCAGGGAAGGGGGTTGAATCCAAAGTGCTACATTTTATTGGTCGTAAATGCAAGAAAGGGAGTTAGCGTACTGAGCTTTGATCCAACCCAGCGTTCAACTCTCTCGAGTGGTTTTATTGCAATACTGTCAACCTCCTGATACAATGTGTCTTTTGCAAGTAACGTGCGGTTACACGCTACTGCTACATATGCGACTTCGCCTGCTTGAATCAAGGCGTGTTTAAATTAATTCACAAAGCGTTCAGCTATTAGGTAGCTATGTTCTAAAATGTAACAGAAAGTGTAAGACGTATTAAACAACGTTCGTTGGCATGTGAATTGAAAACGGTTTTGTTGGTTATGAAATAACAATCAATGATGCAGAATCGAGAGTATTTCATCTACCGGTTTCAAATGACAACTTATTTAGCATATTTTACTTTCTCACTATACTATAGTATAGAGAAAGTATAAATGATAGCAAAACAAAATCAATGTTGAGATTTTTGTGTTATAAATATGTAATAAATTACGTGAAACGTTGTAAAACCATTTTTAGATTTCATTATTAATTTACTTTGCATAGACTTTTTGTCAAATCATTATTATCAATTTGCTTTCTTACAGAAATATAGGTGATATTAATTTAATATCTATATATAAAAGCCAAATCCACTGACTCACTGATCACGATTTCTTTTCTCAAAAATTACTGAACGGATTGGAACGAAATTTCGTATGTAGCTTCCTCTAGGGCTATAGGTGCTCACTAAGAGAGGGTTGCAAAAAATTGGAAATTTTAGGGTGGGTTTGGAGGGGGTAAAAATGTATAAATAACGATTTCTCTAAAACTACTGAACGGATTGGAATGACATTTGGTATGTAGCTTCCTCTAGGGTCGTAGGTGCTCTCTAAGAAAGGTTTTAAAAAAATCGAATCTTAGGTGGGACTTTGGGGGGTCAAAGTTACTAAATCACGATTTCTCTAAAACTACTTAACGGATTGGAATAAAATTTGGAATATAGCTTCCTCTAGGGCCGTAGGTGCTCTCTAAGAAAGGTTTTCAAAAAAAATTTAAATGTTAGGGGAAGTTTGGGGAGGTTAAAGTTACTAAAAATCCCCATAAGAAATACATAGTGTAATATATTTATTGATATAATATTTTTTTTGTTAATATACATTTAACTTTGATTCGTCTATCCGTGCAAAGCCGGATCGGGCCAGCCAGTATTAATATAGATTTGTAAAATTTGAATTGGTAGATTTTACAACGTATTATTTTTTATGTTTCAGGTATGTACCAGATCACGTTTACTAGTATATAAGGACGATATTTTAAGAAGTCAACTGCATTACATTGATGATCATAGCTAGCTTACCGTAAGTGCAGTAGTGTTATAGTTACGCTGTATGAAAGAAATTTTAACATGCTTATTCAAAACTGGTTCTAACTTGTCTTAACCCCATTGATTCCATCCAGAGAATAACGCATACTGGCCTTCTTTACATGACAATGTTCTTTCTATCAACCTTCTTCCAAGTCATTCCTCTACCATAAACTCCACCATCACGATCATCGTCAGAAGTCCTCCCGAGAGTTGGTCAGCAACATGGGCTCTTATGGGAGTAAGTTTTTTGCAAAGAGCTGGGACAGATGACGTCGCCACGTTAGTCGTGATGACGTAATGTGCACAGACTTCCGACACATGATAATATAACGTGTGGTAACGTACACAACAATGTGTTATAGTGTATAACGAGATCGTATTAACCAGGAGTTAGCAAATGTATTGCACCGACTTATGACAAATTAAAATATATTGTGTCATAATGGATAAGCTGATAATATTATCATCCGTCGGAAGTCGGTGCACATTACGTAATCACTATCAGAATGGCGCCGTCATCTGTCGCAACTAGGTGCAAAAAACGTAGCATCATAAGAGCCATGAAGGGAGGACTTATATTATGTCTCCCAATTCAACTTCAGCCACTCTAATGTTTCCTTAACTACAGCCTTTATTTTCTTTAGCTGCCAACACAATGGCGTTTTTATCACGTTTATTAGATGATGTGAAAGCGGTTTTTTTTAGTTCTTCTGGTCGTCGCTGAAACTTTTGGTCACCCACCACAATGGTTTAATGTAAAATTACCCGGTGTTTCCCACCTACTATAGGCTACTTATGTTATCAAACCAACCTTTGTACATAAACTTTACTTCAGAAATGTTTATATCACGGGTTAAATTAACTTTTTGGTCACGCTTGGATTTATTCTATGAATGTTTTGTTCTAAATTGGTACTGTTGTACGTAACTCTAGAAACAGCCTTTGTAGGGAAATATGTATAAAGGCCTGTGTATTATTTTGGTGATTTTGTTAATTGACAGTTTACAAATAATAACAATAATAATGAGTCTAATTACCAAAATCTGTGCATTTTACAAATAATAAAATAAAATAATCTCTCAGCAAAATTAGTTAAGTGTCCGTCAGTAGAGTTGCTATTAAAACACATAAAATTATAATTACTAAAATTATACAAAAACAATAAAAACAAGAACAATTACACCAAAAAATCAAGAACATAATCCACAATGTCACTTAACAAAAACAAAAACAAACTAGTAAATATTAAACAAAAATTATGAAACAGTGTGTACATAAAAGCCAACAATCAATACTTATAATATTCGAGCAACATTCGTCTGTATTTGTACGCTCTATAATCTGGCTTGTATAGCCTACTAATTGTTTCTGAACCCAACCATACAATTCTAATCTCTGTAAATATTGGTCAAACACCAACATAAATATTATAACGGTAGGTGCCCTAAATTTTTAACCTGTTACACAGTGAACACACATCTGACTTTTCGGGCCGGTCAATTCTAAAATTTAAATTTAAAGCTTAACTTAAAAATTGTAGAAACAAAATAAATACCACAACCGTCTGTCGTGTAATACCTCTCTCCTAAATCAAAATCTAATTCATTATACACAACATGATAAATAGAGCGACAAACCTTTTGAAATAAAATTATTTTTAAATCAGTCTTAATACAATTCAGTAGGTTTTCTATAGAAGTCATTTCACTATTTTCTTCTAAGTATTTAAAAGAATCAACATTATGTTTATTACAAAGTATCTTGACTTTGTTATACCAGAAGGCCATTAGTAGTGGTTTATAAAAATTACATTTATACGGGGTGTCCCATAAGTAACAGACAAACTTCGGGAAATTGTTTTATGGGTGAAAATAAAAATAAAATTAAGAAGAAAATGTTTACCAAAAACGCTTTGTTTTCCATATATCGGCCATTTTGCTTTTTTTAAAAATAATTTATATCTAGAGTTCAAAATAATTTAACTCAATTTAAACCTATTGAGTTCAAACTTTACATGAAGTTTAATCTAACAATGATCTATTTTAAGAAAAATAAGCGATTATATCGAATTATGCGTTTTAAAATGGCGACTGTTTCAAAATTTCAAACCTGAATTACCCACAAACCGTACATTGTAATAACAAATGGCAATGCACCTTTTTTGTAGCCCTTTTCATTCCATAAAAGATGTTGCAACTGTCAAAACAATCGGATGAAGGATAATAGTTAAGTTGTGTATAATAACAGCGTACTTACCCACCAAATTGTTGTGTTTACTGTGTTGGTATACAGTATAGTGCCGGATTATTAGAGATAACTTAACTATTATCCTTCATCCGATTGTTTTGACAGTTACACCATCCGATAGGAAATCAAAAGTTCAACACAAAAGGTGTCTTGCAATTTTTTGTTAAAATGTACGGTTTTTTTAGTAATTAAGGTTTGAAATTTTCAAACTTTCTCCATTTTGAAACGCATAATTTGATATAATCAATTAATTTTCTTGAGATACAACATTATTAGTTTGAACTTTATGCCAAGTTTGAACTCAATCAGTCAGACATTTCTCTAGATATGAGTTATTTTGTAAAAAGGACGAAATGACGGATATCTGAAAAACGAAGTTTTTGGAAAAAATTGTATTCTTGATTTTCTCTTTATTTTGACGTATAAAACCATTTCCGAAGTTTGGTTGTTTACTTATAGGACACCCTGTATAGAAATTATTTAGTAAAATATGAAAATTTTTCATTTGTCTGTGAAACCTCTGTAAATCATAGATCAACCAGACTTCACAGATACAATCAGCTGATACATTGTAGCAGGCTAATCTGTTTGATTTCATTGCCAAATTAACCCTATTGTTATTGTTGCAAACTAAACAATACTAGAGTTAATCGAGATTGGAAATTCATTGTTGTATTCTGACGATCGTGAAGGCTAAAACTGACAATCCTGTGGAATGGTTTGATTAGTTAAAGCTGTGATACAACCCTCCCACATTGGGTTTAGTTTTCTAGAATGATAAGCCTCTTTTTTAAAAGTCCGTTATCCGTGATATTACTCATTAAGACAAACGATGTTTTCTGTTTAGGTTCATATCGTGTTATGATCACAGTTTGGACGAAGTCTCGAAAGTTCGTGAATATTCGTCAATGATCGGTCGTATTTGTCAAAGTTTAAGTGTACTGATCAAAGTTCGTAAGCATTCTATTGCTCTATGGATATATTCGTAAAATTTCGCGAGTATTGTCGTTAAAGTTCGGAATTTTGATCAAAGATGAGTCGTATTTGTTAAAGTTTGAACGTAGTCGTCAAAGTTCTTATGAGCTGTTTAAGAGTGTGTACATTTTCTCCAAAGCTCGGAAGTATTGCCGTCAAAGTTCGTACGAATTCTTTGGAGTGTGGAAATTTTCGTAAATGGTCGGAAGTATTGTCGAAAAAGTTTGTACGACTGTTTAGAGAGTGTAAATTTTTGTCAAAGCTCGAAAGTATTGTTGTCAAAGTTCGTACAAATTGTTTTAGAGTGTGGACGTTTTCGTCATAGCTCGGAAGTATTGTTGTCAAAGTTCATAAAAAATTGTTTACGAGTGTGGAAATTTTCGCATAGCTCGGAAGTATTGTTGTCAAAGTTCATACAAATTGTTTAAGAGTGTGGATATTTTCGTTTAAGCTTGGAAGTATTGTTGCAGAAATTAGTACAAATTGTTTAATAGTGTAAACATTTTTATCAAAGCTCGGAAGTATTGTTGCCAAAGTTAGTACAAATTCTTTAATAGTATGGATATTTTCGTCTAAGCTTGGAAGTATTGTTGCCAAAGTAAGTACAAATTGTTTAATAGTGTAAACATTTTTGTCAAAGCTAGGAAATATTGTCGTCAAAGTTCATGCTACTGTTTAGAGAGTGTAATTTTTTTCAAAGCTTGGAAGTATGATTGTCAAAGTTCGTACAAACTATTTAAGAGTGTGGACATTTTCGTGAAAGCTCGGAAGTATTGTTGTCAAAGTTCGTACACATTGTTTAAGAGTGTGGACATTTTATCAAATTCAGGAAGTATTGTTCGTTCGAATTTTTAAATAATGTGGATATTTTAACCAACACTCCGAAGTTTATACGACAAAATTTAGACGAATTCATCAAAGTTAAAATATTTATTCCTCGAAGTCTGGGCGTATTTGTGAGCAAATTCATCGTCTTTACAACCAACGACTATTACGTTTGGCTAAATGAAAAAAGTAAAATTTGAGTTTTCCTTTTTAGTTTTGAGTGAACTAGATTTACAAATGTATCGTGCACAAACTTGATAAAATGTTTGTATCGAAAAACATCGCCTTAAAGATTCTAACAAAATTAATGAGAATACAGGGCTTTTTCTTCAATTTAGACAACCTATGCCACAAATTTGCTCAAGTTAACTGAGGCGAAGAGCAATTGTTAAAATGTTTTCTTGAAGAGAACGAGGAATTTAAAGTTAAGGAGCGACACGCGTAGGGCAAGGGAAAAAGAGAGATTGATTGTCTACTTCAGGGCAGAATTAAGATCATCAGGTGCTCGCGCTTCTACCTAATCTTAAAAAAAGAAATGGCGGTAGTTGAGTGAAAACAATTCCTTTTACTGAGCTGTACAAAAACAAAACCTGATTCACAGTAAAACTACTAGTAAGACCGATTCACAGTTTCTATGCATAAGTAAAAAATTTTAAATAGGAACATATATTGTGTTTATTTGTTTGTACATCTAAAATTATTTACTTACACAATTTATATATAGGCTAGGGGATCCACCCCCTGCTCGCTTCGCTCACCAACGCTGGCGGTGACCCATTGTGAAGCCAATTCAAACAGAATATTGTGTACTCTGATATTTTCTCGGAAATGATGACTGAGCGGTGACCTAAAAACATATAGCCCAGTCAATAAAGGTTTCGTGGGCTTTGATATAAGTCTGTTATTTTATGTATTTTTTTTATGTATTATCTTCTGGTGGAAGTTTAAAACCAAATTTGAATCTGGAGGTAAAGCCTAAAAAGATGTTGATGATCATCATCTAAAGTTGGACGAATTTTTGCTAAATCAAAATTTTACTTTAGAGACATTTTTACGGTCTTTAAAGTCATTAAATATAAGTCTTGTAATATTAATAACTTCTAAATCATTTGATCTATCAATATGAAATAAAAAGCAATTAAAAGATAATATTTGTATCACTCTTTAAATACATAATAACATACATAAATACAAAATTTTAACAAATATTTATACAGTTCTATAATCCTTATAATTGTACACATTTACCAAGTTAAAAATCCCTGTCAGCATAGTTAGGTAGGCCTAGATAACGTGTGTTGTTTTAAAATAGTACTAGGGGCTCTGAACCTGGACGCTTAGCGTTCCAACCCCGCCTCGGCCTTTGGACTCTGATGGCTGCTTCGCTTCGCTCGTAGTTGGAAAATTCGCTAAAGAATCTCGTTAATCTTTGGCTCGTTTGTACATAGGTTTGTAAAATTATGAAACCATTCTTATATATTAACAGTAATTACAAGATTAATTATAACCTTAAATACATGCTTTAGAAACGAGAGAGGCTTTCATTACTATTTTAGTCCTAGTTCTACTATCTTCTGTCAACTAAAGTTTTGAAACCAGGCCTAAATATAGTAGAATTTATTGCAGGATTAACATAACATCAATACTATGTTTCAGAAATGAGCTAGGCTTATATTACAAAATTGACTAATAGAATTTATCCATCTTTGAAAGGTTTAGCTTTTTTTGACAAATAAATTGTTAAATCAGGCCAAATTTATTCTAATTCCAACGTACAAAAACAGTATAAATTAGATTGTTTTGTTTAACAGTAATTAAAAACTATCCAATGAACAGCTGATTTTGGATAATACTTAATCTCAGTTCTATTCCACTCTTATTTCCAACGTGCTAAAACAGTATAAATTGGCTTGTTTATAAACAGCTGTTTTAATCGCTTTATTTACTATTTCGTTGTTATTTTGTAACCAAAATGGCAACCCATAAGAAACTATGTTAAAAATTTTCAACTTTTAAATTAGATTTTCTCAAAAAATTGCGTTTTTACACGAAATACAACTATATGGGTGTACTTAAAAATCAAAACTACACCTAAATACAAAATTTCTTTGAATTCGTTAGAGCCGTTTTCGAGATCCGCGACAGATACAAAGATGGATACAAGAATTGCTCATTTAAAGTATTAGGATTTTTTTGAATGATGTATTTTTGATGTGTATCTGATTAATCCGCCTGTGATTTTTCACGTTGATTTACTAGTACTTTTAATAATAATAATAATAATATTTATTAGTTACTCTCTTACTTTAGTATCCCCTCTCCTACTTTAACGCAATTATGAAGCCACAGTGACTCTGTTTAATAATTTAAATATGTTTGTGAGAAAGTATGTGCCAGTTTCTGGTACCGTTTATTTATATAAATTTCGTTCTCTTCGTTCAATCCAAAGTAGAACACGTGTTTCAATAAACAAACTTTCTCTCAATTGACCGCAATCTCACAAATTAGTTTATACCACCGGATCAGTACTAAAACAGATTTCTCTCAGAATCAATCGAGAACTCACCAATCGTGACGATTTATTGTTTGTTTCCATCGTTGAACTAACCTCCGCCCTGATTGTTTATTTCATGGTTTGAACGCAAACAAAAGCTGCAGTCAAATATTGGGCTCTTTGTCGACAAGTTCAAGCATTTATTACCTAGATGGTTACTGAAGGTTACGATAATTGTATGTGTGTAGCAACGAGTTGTATTTTTTTTACCAAATTTCCATAGGAAAAATAAGCTGTTGCAGTGGCCCTTATGGTAAAACCCAAGGTCGGGAGTAGCAAATGAGCACCGATCATGATCCCCCGAACAGAACTCGTTTTAGGATGTCATTAAAAATCATATATATTGTATATATATTTATATATTTATGTATGTATGTGTGCCCACTCTAACAGACGCATTTTAGGTCCGACTTGGTTCAAATTTGGTACACACGTTGGTTGTCTACGTCGCTCGGACGAGTTCGTTAGACAAACAAATCCAACAACCGGAAGTACGTTTTTCGACCGGAAGTAACTATTTTTTGAGATTTTTCCTACGAGAATAAATGTTTTTTAGAGTTTTGTCTAAAAAAAGTAGATGTAGGATGTTATTCCGTATATTTTTTTTTACGCAACCTTATAGCTCGATTGGTTCCCACAAAATCGATCAAAAGGTAAAATACCACAAAAGTACCCGGTTCAAAGCCATTTGATGGAGTTTACCGTGGGGTTGGCGTACGCAAATTATTGTGCATTAAAGATACTCTACATACGGGGGTGGGCATGCGAAGCTCTCAATGCACTGTGCATTGAAAATAGTCTTAATATGCGGAAAGGCGTGCGAAGCACGCTATGCTTTGTCTATTGAAGAAACTGCCAATATACGGAATGGCGTGCGAAGCACGTTATGGTTTGTGTGTCTAAGATACTTCAAATATGCGGAATGGCGTGCGAAGCATTTTGCAGCTATTCAGCAACGTCGACGTCGTGAGTCCTATTTCCAAAATTAGTGATTGAAATCCTAAAACAAAGGCCTATAAACTTAATTTTGGAAATTTGCTCAACTTACGACAGCGGTTCAGCTGCGTGGTCGAATTATTTTTTAAGGGGATTTGCTACTGAAAAGGGTGACATTTTGTATTAATGGTAATGATGTTTAGAAAATGTATTTCCTGGTGCAGTATATGCTGAAAAAAATACAAAAATATAAAACATAAAATGTTTGACTTTTATCATACGAAAAAAAAATTAAAAACTGGGTTTTTGATGATTTTGCCGAGGCATTTTTGAAGCGATATAACTATAAAAGTACTTAATGGATTTTACTGGTTCTTAATTTTTCTTAAAGGGAATACAGCCTACTGCAAATTTAGGTAGAATTATTTCGTTAAACCTCAAATCTTTTTTTTTTTTTTATCTAACTTAACATTAAATTGTTTTTTATTTTTATTTACAGTTTTACAAATTATTTTTTTTTAATTATGATGTACGAAAGTTCCAAATATAAATCTACCTAATTATTTAGCTAAAGATGTATTGAGTAAGTGGTTACAATTTAAGTAATGTACTTCAAGTGGTTCTTGAGATATAGTCTCTAAGATGTAGTCTCTAAAAACATTAAATTATCACATTTCGGGAAATGGCGATTTAATGAAAAAGTGTACTTCAATGTGGAATAAAATGTGAAAAATGCCTAGGTAAATAAAGCTATATATCTGTGTATACTTTATATTATGCCTGGTTATTTTTAGAGGGTTATTGATAATAATTAAAAAATTTACGTAGGCGAAAACATAATTGTTATGCAACCAGACAACAATTTGGACTGATTTTTCTCCTTCGCAGCGTTGTTTGAATTTAGTTTTTCTGGTATATATGTAAAGAAAAAATTACTTCTATTGCATTTTTCATGTGTTTTAGGATCTTTAGAACAAAAATATGAAAAAAAGTATTTCCAAAATTTGATGGTTTTTGACCATTTTCAGCAGCAAATCCCCGTAAGTGAAAACTTCTTATGGCCTTTTCGGCACTTTTTGCGTGGGTATTCGAATGAAATCTCGCACACCGTTCCGTATCGTACCGCAACGTACCTTAGATATTGTATTTTACATGCGTGTAGTTTAAGGTTGTATGGGTTAATTTAGTCACGACACACACCGATGAAATTGACATTATGCTTCCTCATTTTGTAGGTTGGGTTAAAATAGTTCACTTGGCAATACCTCTGAAATGGACATTGTAATTCCTCTTTTCGTAAGTTGTGTTAAAATAGTTTACTAGGGAATACCTCTGAAATGGACATTGTGATTCCTCATTTCGTAAGTTGTGTTAAAATATTTTATTTCATATTACCTCTGAAATGGACATTTGTGATTCCTTATTTCGTAAGTTGTGTTAACATAGTTTACTAGGGAATAACTCTGAAATGGGCATTGTGATTCCTCATTTCGTAAGTTGTGTTAAAATAGTTTATTTCATACTATCTCTGAAATGGACATTGTGCTTCAACATTTTGTAAGTTGTGTTAAATAAGTTTACTTAATAATACCTCTGAAATTGACATTGTGATTCCTCATTTCGTAAGTTTTGTTAAAATAGTCTATTTCATGTTACCTCTGAAATGGACATTGTGATTCCTCATTTTGTAAGTTGTGTTAACATGGTTTATTTGGTATTATCTCTGAAACGGACATTGTGCTTCCTCATTTTGTAAGGTGTGTTAAAATAGTTTACTTGGTAGTACCTGTGAAATTGACATTGTGCTTCCTCATTTTGTAAGTTGTGTTAAAATAGTTTACTTGGTAGTCTCTCTGAAATGGGCATTGGGCTTCCTCATTTTGTCAGTTGTGTTAAAATAGTTTACTTCTTAAGCCTCTGAAATGGACATTGTGTTTCCTCATTTCGTAGTTGTTTTAAAATAGTTTACTTGGTAGTGTTAAAATAACCAAATTTCAGACTAAACCAATATGACTAACGATTTATATTCATTACAGTTTCCACTTCTGTCGGCAGTTCCGCGATTGCTTTCTTTTTTTAAATTGCCTCTTTTAATTCGTTGGTTGATGTTTCAGTGTACTTTGATGTAATTGAAATGGTTTTGATATTTTCAGTTAAACAAATAACAATGTTCAACATAAACGCCAATAGTGTGGGTGGGAGAGACTTGAAAACTCTATCAAACCCTTATCAACGTTTTCCAAGTATACATTAAGTCTTTGAAAAGAAGATAACTAGATGCCAGTTCCAAGAAGCTACACTTCATCCCTGCACTTTATTACGTAGGAACTTTTCCTGAGACGCACAGCTCCAGTTTAGTGAGTGGGCTTTAAAAACATATTGCTACACCAGCAAAATGTTCACGTACTATACCAGCCTAAAACATCTTAACGCAATAAATACAATCAAGAAACAATATTACAAGTTTTGCATTTTGATACCTACGTCGGAGAAAATATTTTCAAATTGAAGATCAAATTTCCAATTGCCACGGTCGTCTCAGATGTTTCCTAAAACATACAGTTGGATAGGAGCAGCTGTTTAAAAATTCTGCTAACAAAAAAAAAATACATTTTTTTAATGTACGGTTTTTGAGAAATTTAATTTTGAAATTTTCAAGCAGCCGCCATTTTGAAACGTTTAATTGGTAATAATTGCTTATTTTCCTTGAGATATATCATTGTCAGGTTAAACGTAATGAAAAGCTGCAATATACATTATATATACATCTTACTCACTTCTAGATTAGGTATAGTCAGTAACTCACGTTGTTAATTTAAATGGTTTGTAAAGTCATTGCGGGAAATTTCGTTTTAAAATAATAGCCTACAATAAAATAAACCCTAGAGAAAGGAACAAAACTCGTGTTTCATCACTTGTTTGTTTTCTACCAAAGAATTCACAGGAGAAAAAATGTAGTTAAATTGTACCCTACATTAAACACAAATACTTGTAGGCTACTTCTTGTAAAACAACATAAAAACGCTTCGGGAAATGGAGAAATGGAATCTTTTTCCCAAGAAGTAATGATAATTTTTTCACAAAGAAGACTAAGCTGTAATTAATTAAATTAAATTTTAACTAAAATGATTTTCTTTTGTGTCTGTTGTTTTTATATAGCCTACGGAGCTATCAAAAACGTAGTGTAAAATATTTATTTTTATTTTCAAATGTGTCTAGCTTTTAGGACAATATTAACCAACGTTTTAAATTAAAAATCCACCTCCCTTCAACAGTATGGGATACACATGTTTAAATGTAAAGGTATAGATTGTGACACGTGAATTAAAAGTTTAAAAAAAACAAATGCATTTTTACCAGTTTCATTTTAATACGGTGATCGGTAACAAAATGGTGGATGGTTAAAGTTTACGGAAGATAAATGAGGAAATTACAGTAGGAAATATATGTGAAGAAGCGGTTGGCTGTATGCGCAGAAGCAGAAATGGCCAGTGCGCATGCGCTAACAGCGTGGAGATCAGCGTAGCGAGTCAGTCGGTGAGATAGGTTAGTCGCGTTATGTAGTGTACTGCCTTTTCTAAAAACATTATAGTCTTTTATTATTTCTGGACTATAATCAACTTAATGAAATTGTTATAAATATTGTATAAATTATTTATAAACATTGTACGTAACTTTTAAAAAAATAACCGTAAAAAACAGACTGGGTAGCAGTGTACTCAGCAGTCAATCCCCCACCCCGCCACACATAACATACCTCCTACCTTCCAGACTTACATCCCTACCTGCGCAGCCCGCACTTTCACATATATTTCCATCTGCACAACGATTTATAGAAGAGATTTACAAAATTATAAAAGTTTGAATCGACGAAATAAGGTTTATGTTGTAATAATGACGATGTTTTATTATGTATTGTAAGAACTTACCCGTGTAACGTCGATTTATAAATAAGTAGAGGTATGCCATGAAAGGGTTTTACAAATAAATGGTTTAATCGTTTTGTAATACAAATTGATTACACATGAGTATTTTAATTATCTCGGGGTTCAATATTTATAAATTGGTCAATAAAAAATTCTTAATTACTAAAACAATTGTTTCTATGCTTGTGCCTAATAAATGACGAGTGATTCGTATGGAATTAATGGTGGATGATTATAATTTTGACTTATGCCAAAATGTTGTATTTAAAATGCAACATTGATCAGTTTTTCAGATTGATAAAGGGAATGACATTATTTAGTGGGTAATTTTAAAGAGCTGTCAAATTTTAAAACAGAGTCTGCAGATCTGATGTGACGTAATGAATAACTGCAGTTGACTGACCAAAATTTCTAAATATATTAATTACTAGCATTTGGATTTGCTGTTTTTGATTGTAACACTGTACTTGCCATTAGTTATTATCTTTGTAAGTATAACATATTATTTCTTCTTGCTGGTTAACCTGGTAGATTTATGGAATATATTTTGAATTTTCGGCCATAAAATAAATACCGACTGCTTTCAACAACTCCCCATCCTCGACAATGATTCATTCCTCTTCTCCCTCCTCAAACTTTTCAATAATTTGTTCTTCTCTTACATTTTGTGTTTGAATAAACTTAAGCCTATATGGTTTTTACAAACATGGGTGAATGATCTTATATTAGTGTTTGAAATGGGATGTATGAAGTTCCTACACCAGGGCTATGTGTGTTTTTCTTTATTTGTATGAGTGCTATCAGGGACTGATGGCTTATGAAATTATCGATGATATTACGATGTACCAACTGCTTATTATACAGGGTGTCCCCGAACTCTTTGGACCCCTTTTGTGGATATGTTCCTGAGATCCAGACAAACATATTTCACATTATAAACATGGGTCTACGGTGCTTATTTTTTCGTCTGTCTGTCTGTCTGTGTGTGTTTAAAAAAAAAATACTTAATATTTTTGGAAATAGAAAAGATATTGAGATCAAAATTGTATACCGATTTGTTACGTAAACTTTTATCACTGTATAAAAAATTAGAATATTATTTTGAATTTTTTTTAAATGGCGGCCGTTTTTAATTTTTAATGTCAAATACCTCAAAAACTGATAACTTAAAAAAAATGAAAAGAGACAAAAAAACTTTTTTAATGACAAACACAATAGTTTTTATTTTGTCTGTAGCTCAAAGGATAACAGAGATATTGAAAAAGCAGGGAAAAAATATATCTTGGTAGTTGTCAACAATACCCAGAATTACTCTAGAAACAAAATATATAAAAAAAATAATAATTGTACACCTTAATTCATTAATCAATTCAATTTCAATTTATTTCCTTAAATAATCAAATAAAACATAAATTACATGTATTATATATATTATAAAGGAACAAAACATGCCCACATGGCACTTTGACTTGTGCCTGTGAGTGGGCACGAGTCGCTCAATATGCACACAATGAGGATAAGAGATAAGAGTAAAGAAAATAAAAGGATTCCATTAAACATTATCATTTCGAGCTGATATTAATTAACGCCCTACATATTATTTCAATAGGCCCTAATATTTTTCCAACTAAATTTACAAGTATTAAAATAAAAAATGTTTTTATCAAAATGAATTATAGCCTATGTTACTCAGGCATAGTGCAGCTTTTTATTAGTAAAACATTTTTTAAATCGGTTCAGTAGTTCCAGAGATTACCCTTTAAATACAAACAAACAAACAAACAAACGAACAAATTTTACCTCTTTGTAATATTAATATAGAAGTAATACAAACATACAAACAGACAAACGTACATACATTCAATCTATATATATAAAATTCAATCTATGTCCGTCTGTACGTTTGTATGTTTGTCCTTTATGCGTTACCAAACCGTCCATCCGATTGCTTTGAAATTTTGCATAGTAACACAGGTTAATCCTGGGAAGGTTTTAGGCCATTTACCGAAGTCCTAGGACATTAGGGCTACGCCCCAGTGGCCCTCAAAGTTTCAATGTTAATCTTATGGAAGGTCAATCTTAAGGAAGAAGAAGAAATATTTCTTTTGATTTTATCAGGGACACAAAAAACAACTGTTCGTATGAAAAGCTTAAAACATCTGATTTTGATGAACAACTGAATATAATTTTAGAGGTTAGGTAAATCAAGCAATAGCAATAGCGAAGCATTGGCGGGTCCACTAGTTTTATATATATAGATACGAAATAATTTGATTTGAACATTTAACATTATTTACCATCTTAGTTTAAAGGTTATTATTAATCATACACCTTTATTATAAATAAAACATAACATATGTTTTGAGAACGTTCCATCGGGGGTTGGTTTTATTATTACCAATATTATAAAAATGCAAAATTTGTTTGTTTGTTTGTATGTAGGGGGTAATCTCTGGGACTACCCAACCGATTGAAAAAATGGTTTTACTAATAGAAAGTTACACTATCCTTGAGTAACATAGGCTAGAACTAATTTTGATTTAAGGGTTAAAACAACCCCTAAAACAATAAATATTAGTTGTTATACTTTCCTTAATGCTAGACAAGCAATGATAACGACCTATGCTTTTCGTCTTAAAAAAAAAAAAAAAAAAAATATTAAAGATATACAGTAGATCTGAAAGTTTGTACATTTATTTTTACAAGATACATAGAAAAAGGAAACTAGATTTGCATTTTCTCGCGTGCCGCTAAGGGGTGAAAATGTAGTAAAAATGTTGATTGTTAAACTTCCCTTAAAGCTAGAGAATAAACCCTTAATAAAATAAGGAATTTAAAAATTAGAAACCGCTATGTTACATACTAATTTATTAAAATAAGTAAGACATGTTAGATTTTAATAGTAGGGCCTATTTATATAAAATAACCTGTTTGCATTTGCTTCGACGCGAGTCACCGCGGGGGGTTGACGAGCGAAGCGAGCAGGTGGCGGAGCCATCTATTAATTTATATAATTTCTCTTTTTTTTTGTTGCAACGCCATATTAATTCTTCAGCAAAATAAATGATTCAAACATAATTTTAAAGCTTATATTCCCCGCTATAGACAAAAAACAGACAAATAGCTTTAAAGTTATGTTTTCGTTAAAAAAAATTATAAAAAACTTTCATATAATTTCTAATGAAAGGCGCCATCTATTATCAATCTATTTAACTAACATGACAGCTGTTAGTTACCGTAGATTGTTTACATTCTATATGCAAGTGTAATCTATCACGCAAATCAATCAGATGAAATCAACTTAAAAGCGTTATAAATCGTCATAAACTGTTATTATTTTCTAAAACAACGTAAATAAATAAACGTAATTAACTGAACTAAATAAACGTACTAAATCAGGTAAATACGTCCAACATTCGAAATATTCAGCTAGTATTTAAATATGACACAAGATCATTTTTAATCAATGATAGCATAAGTTACGTCTGAAAAGCCATTTTCAATACAAAACCGACTATATACTCTCTAATTCAAACTCTTTAAATTCTATTTCAGTTTTTTAAATTTACTGCAACATTTAACTGAATAAAACTACGCTACCCAGTTGTCTTTTTCGAAATTTTTAAAGGTCACAATATAACAATGAGTTACCAATCGCAATTAACTGCTCTATTGTTTCGTTTTAAACAATAAAATGTCAGTTAATTCAGAGAAGACATTAAACAATATCACAGATTAGCTCCGTGCGCTCAAACAGCTGCTGATTGAATCTGTGGCTCTTGTAGGCATACAGCAATAGGAATTAGTATTAAATACAAGCTGGTCCATACGTATTATATGAATGTATTTACTGAATGGTTAAATACACACATATTGTCTCGCCAGGAAGGCAAGGGGATAAAGAATAAAAATAAATAACGATGTTTATGTTGGACTCCTAACTAATTTTTATTTGATTTTAAGTATCGGAAAATGTGCTGTTTTTCAAGTGTAATTTTCTATATTCGCTCCTAAAAAATGTTTGCTGGCGGTGAATCGGATATTACCGTCACGCATTTTCCGTCAAGCTCTACTATATTTGGTACACATGTGTATATAAAAGAGTATCTATGTATTAATACATAAAGCAAAAACTTTGTACCCCTTTTTACGAAAATTACGTGGACGGAGGAGTATGAAATTTAGCACAGTTTAAGTATAAATGATGAAGAAGTGCAGAAAGCTAATATTTTTATAAATAACTGGCGGAAACCCCTGAGTGCTCCGCACGCAAACCCCGTTGGCACCTTCTATACACATAATCATGTTATGTTTTCTTTTTAATACAGGTGTAGGATTAATAATAACCTCAAAACTAAAATGGTAAATAATGTTAAACGTTCAAATCAAATTATTCAATATATTTTATAACAGCAGTTATAATAATGGTTAAAAGAGCCAGCAAGGCTCAGGTCTACACTTTAAAACATAACCTAAAAGCTAGAAATACAAAAATAATTGCTTCAAAGTTTGAAATCACCTGTTAATGGAAATATTGGGGCAAACAGCTGTTTTATCTGTTATTTTACTCGATTGGTTGGTAATACATGTAACTACATGTGTTGGTTCATCAGTCTAGTCCTAAGCTAAGATTTTTTCCAAATAAATTTACAAATATTGAAATAAAAAATGTTTTTATCAAAATGCATTGTAGCCTATGTTACTCAGGTATAGTGTAGCTTTTTATTAGTAAAATTATGTTTTCAATAGGTTCAGTAGTTCCAGAGATTACCCCCTATAAAGAAACAAAAAAAATTTACCTCTTTAAAATATTAGTATAGATGTTTTTGATTTTTATTGACCTAGTATTGTTTATTTTTTGTTTTAATTAGTGCAATTTTTGTTCAATACTAAGTACCGGGCAGTTCAGTATACATGATATTCAAACAAAAGTAATTTCGTAATTTCCACAACTTTTATAGTAAAGTTTCACTATTAATAACTAAAACTCAAATCTTGGTTTTAGTATCCATGTTTTCAGCTCTAAAATGCTTACAAATTAAATGAAACTAGAAAAAACGTATTTTTTAAATTTAGTTTTTGGAAAATTGATGCCTGAAGAAGACTTTCTTTAATGGAATCAAAAGGACACCTTTGCTTATTTATAAGGTACTATTTAAATAGAGGAAAGAAGAGAGACTGGTTCGGGACTGGAGAAAAAGATAGATTGATTGTCTACTTCAGAGCAAATTAAGATCATCAGGTGCCCTCGCTTCCACCTAATCTCGTAAGAACGATAGTGATACTGGAATGAAAACAACCTCTCGTCCATTGTACCCTTTAGTGTATAAACACACTGCACTTTCTGTTTAATGTTATTTAGTAAATAATATGAATGTTTCATTTTGTTGGTAATTCTCTAATGAATCTATATACAGGGTGGAACAAAGTTAGTGTTAAAAACTTTAAATTGTTATTATGCATGCACAAAACTGCGCAATTCGGACAGTGCTATCTCACTCCACCTTCCAGAAACAATATTTTTTTGGATTTTTCCAAATTTCATGACAGTGCCCATGAAAATATTATATTTCTCAACTTTTACCAAACTTATTGCCACTTTTTATGATTTTTTTGGAAAGTACATAAAATTTTCTATCAGAATAAGTATAGTTTGCCACAGTCAAGCCCTCTTAAAGCCTTGTAAATTTTACTTGAAAAAATATTTTTGAAAATTCAAAAAAAGTGCGCTACAACTAAGAAAATTTTCATATGCGTCATACTACAAACTGTCACATCATAAATATCACAAAAACTTCCCCACATCTTAAGCTTTAAAATGGTATTATAGAAGTGACCTTTCCTATAAGCCTAAGGGGCGGCAATGGGCATTAAACATGTCCATATAAACATACATATATATATCAAAATTGTATTTACACTCCAAAACGTGTTACGCTGACCACTCACTATAAGGGTCACTGAAATAGCTCATCTTTCCTAAGGAAATTCGCTAAAGACAGTTTTTTTTGAAGTGATTGAACCGTTGGGCACTTTCGCTTGACTTCGTTTCTGAAATCTCGCTTCACTCAAACTTTTTGCGTGGACACAAGTAAGTTCGTGGAGAGGGAATAGGCGATAACATAGTGTATAATAATACGTTATTATACTATTAATATATTGTAATAATATTATAATAAGTATGCGAAAAATAGTGACCATTATAATATGTAAGCATTATTTATTTAGTGACTAATGATTTTGAGTGAGGTATTAGTGTATGCACTCTACATAGAATTCTAAGAATAATTCAATATGTAAGGGATAATTATAGTAATTATTATTATAATTATTATATTTGTTCGTTGTAAGTTTTGTAAAGAATATTTTTGTCTAACTGAATTAAGTTTAGAAAAAAAATTACATTTTGTACATTTTGACAAAGTAATATTTTACAATGTTTTATTTTACTGTAACTTATTACTACTCACTTAAATATAAAATTTAGCTTCATATTACAACAATGGAGGTCATACACGTTAATGGAGTATCTATTCCTCAAAGAGTAGTTTCTTCTAGGCCAGATGGCCGATGATTATTCTACTCTTTGGCTTTAATTGTACACGACACGATTCACTGGGGATTGAGGTGAGGACCAGAGTTGTTAGTCATGTTTCAAACAATAGGCGCAGGTTCAAACCATAGTCTTTAAAAGTACGGTACAGAAGATATTTATTCAAGAAAAACATAATATGAGCAAACCGGTAACTTTTGGGACGTCTTGTGAAATTCCAGAAGCATCCGACATATTTTTTATGAATTTCAGTTGTATAGAGATGGTTATTTGTTGTGGGAGTGTTTTGGCGAACCGATTGAGGGGGTATAGAGGATAAGGTTTACTGGGGAACTGACGAGAGGCCACTTTGATGTTCTCATTCCTCTCACACCTTCTCTACCTGACAACTCAATGGATATTTTGTTGGAGGAAATACAGTCAGCTTACCAATTTCAGTTTTCCGACGATGGTCTCCAAATTTCTCAACTTCCAACCCTATCAGAACAGTGTACACAATCATCTGATGCAGTTCGGTTGCATCCAGAACAAATACTAAAAAACGAGGGAAAAAAAGACGAAAGCATTTTTCTAATACAAATAGCGTAAAAGCACACAGGCAAGCGGTAAAAAAACACTGTCTCAAAATACACACAGAATCAGCTAAGGTACTTTAAGATGTAACCTTTGCTGTAGGTAACCATATTATTGCAATAGCGAACATTGTCCGGTCAGCTAATAGTACCATAGATCATGAATAATAAATAGATCTTGCATAGATCTGTGTGCCGGAAAAAAGGTTGTCGCGAAAATAGTACATGATCACGCCGCGAGGTAGCGCTAGGGAGAAAGCATTGGTAGCATTGGTGTTTCAAACAGCTTCCTTCGTTTCCCCAATAGATAGCGCCAAAAAAGTCGAATTTTCAGTGGAACAAAATATTGCATTGGATCGGAGATCTATTAGGTTATCCAAGTACAATGATAGTACATATATAGACAAGTAAGCGCGTTGAGAGAGAATAGACAATACATACTATATTTTAATACGTTATTATAGTATTATAATAATTATTAAAATAAAAATATCCTTTACGTATGAATTATTCTTAGAATTCTATGTAGAGTGCATACACTAATACCTCACTCAAAATCATTAGTCACTAAATAAATACTGCTTACATTATAATGATCACTATTTTTCGCATTCTTATTATAATTTTAATATGATTATATAATAATATTATAATTATAATAATACTACATATATTATAATAATTATATAATTATATTATAATTATGCAATTTCAAAATATGATAATAATATTTTGTGACAATATATTGACTTGTGTAATTTGTTGACCTTTATTCTCCTCTAATAATAATACTGATAAAAATATAAATCGGTCATAGAAGTTATCATTTTTAACGTGTGGTCTTAAGCACACCCAATGTTTTTTTTTTTTTAATTAAGGGAGGTTATTAGAGTGATGAAACCTTTAATAGAACAAAATGGTAAAAATTAGTTAGGACAACTCGATGTCAGTATATAAAACCCGACCACAGAAAAATCCCTTAGAGATCGTTTAACTTTCACACTAGGGCGAAAATAAATTCAATTTATAAGCAGGAGTTTTATCGGTTCTAAATTTAGGGTTTGTGCTTGGACGGCGATTGTTAACTTGGATTGTTTCTCACGGCCTCTAAATTCCTGGCCTGTTTTATCGCTTAAATGTAAGCCTGTGTAATACTTTATTCGTTAAAGGTTCAACGAGGTCGGTTTTCAAGAAAGTAATAGTAACTCAGTGTTAATGAATGTCAGTCGGAATTATCGGTTTCCGTTTACAAGTTGATATCGATGGACAATAATCAAAAGAGCAAACAATATATTTGGACGTTTTTTAGTTCCCTCCACTAGTCGGTCATCACTAGTGATTGATACATGAAGGATTTTAGAGTTAGGAAATGTGTAACGGCAAGAAAATGGGATAAAAAAGAAAACCATATTCGTTAAGGGGATTTGCTACTGAAAATGGTCAAAAACCATCAAATTTTGAAAAACTTTTTTGCATATTTTTGTTCTACAGGTCCTAATACACATTAAAAATGCAATAGAAGTAATTTTTTCTTTACATATATACCAGAAAAACAAAATTTAAACAACGCTTCAAAGGAGAAAAATCAGTCCAATTTGCTGTTTGGTTGCATACAAATTATAACAAAGGTTGGCCTACCTATGTTTTATCATTATTAACAATAACCCTCTAACAAATAACCAGGCATAATATAAAGTGTAAAAACATAAATAGCTTTATATTACCTAGGCATTTTTCACATTTCGAAAATGAGGTTTTTTGACGGAATACAAAGACCATCCTAAGACCACTAAATGACATTCCTTATACCGAAATAAACTATGAAGTTTCCTCTAAACATTGATATAAACATGTCTGTAAAACTATATCGATTTCAACCTGATAAATCGATTACCAAATGATCTTGCTCATTGGTCGAAAAATATGTCCAATAGCAAGGGTTTAAAAGAAATCATATAAAATCTAAAATGTAACAGTGACGAATATTTTGAAGGCAGCTTTAGAAAGGCCAGATGTTGACAAATCTAACGGTATATAATAATTATGTTCAAAACAGGTTTGTCTAACGTTATACGACTTAGAGTTGTCACAAAATGTGACTCATTTCTCCCAGTTTTGTTCACGCAAAGCAAACGTTCAGAAAAGCAAAATTCCCAAACGATGATTGCACAAGTAATACGTTTTAGAAAGACATTGTAAATACATAAATTAAAGTTCGAAACATTACCTTTCCAAGGGTGTTTGTCTTTTTGAGATTGGAAGATTTTTAGTGGATCAAATATTCAATACAATCACTCGTTACAAATGTGTTGGAGTGACGGTACATTATGTACCGTTTGCCAGTTTTAGGGTTAAAATAAATTTAATTTCAATAAACTTTGATAATTTATGACGAAAAAGTTTTATTGTGGCATCATGTATGCTCCGATGTTCGAGCCTGCACTCTGTTTATATTTAGTTCATATATGTTACTTTTAGTTATTCATTTGACAACGAAATTTTATTTATACACTCAAACGTAGTGTGTATTTTCTACACGATGAACAAAACATTTTAAAAATACGACCCTGATCAATCCCGTTCATTGTTTATATCTGACCAAACACGTCCCGGTATCCAGTGTGTTTATCTGTTTTTTGCATTTATCAATGGAGAATTCACTCTGAATATCGAACGCGCTCCCAATGACCGCATCACCGTTGATAAGGTATCGGCTGTGAAAGCATTCACCACTGTGCACATGAAAAGGATAAAAATAATAAACTAAACAAAGATAACGACATTGAAATAAATTCAGTGCAGTCGTGAAGAGTTCAATTTGATTGCTGTTAAAACTGTGTAAAGCTGGTTATAGTAGAAAATCTAATTTCCAAAACGGTGCTTTAAAATTTGTTTAAAAAAATCCTAATGAATGGTTTTAAATTTGTTACCCTTTCGTCATAAGTCTAACTAATATTTTTAAAGACATAGTTTTTTAGTCAGTTTCGAATTGAGGTTAAAAGTACTTTGTAATTGACGTTTTAAAATACATTATAAAAGTATATTTTATCTACACAGAAAGGATATTTTAAAACAAATAATACCGTGTGTTATAAAGTAAGTGACCGTTTTAATTTACTAAAGATAATTTTTTGTATTTTACTCTTTTATTCTACATGTGAAGAAAACAGATGAAGACGGGAGTTGGAAGGAAGAGACAGATGAAGTGCGGAAGAGATGACTGGAGTAGTTGGGAGAAGAAAAGTGTAGTAACGTTGTATCAGCCATTGTCTTGGAGAAGAGAGGACACAGAAGAAGATGGAAAGTGAATGGAGACAGTAAGTGGCGGAAGACATCAGAAGGACATAGGAGGAGGCGGGGAAAGACGAAAGGATCAAACGGTAGGAGACAGGATGAGACGGTAAATTTCAAGAGTATATGAAAGGAAAGACGAGAGGAGACAAAAGGGGCCGGGGGAGTAGGAAGGAGGATACAGGAAAGGTCGGATTAAATGATTGGAGTAGTTGGGAGAAGACATTAAGAGAGAGGAGAAGGGAGGTTGAGACGAGAAGGAAAAGAGTAGTAAAGTTGTCCTTGCCGTTGTCATGGAGAATAGAGAGTGCACAGGCGGAGTTTTGAAGTGACAAGAAGAGGCGGATGAAGTCAGGAGGACATAAGAGCAGACGTGGAAAGACAAAAGTATCAAACGGTAGGAGACAGGATGAGACGAAATGAGACGGTAAATTTCAAGAGTATATTAAAGGAAAGACGAGAGGAGACAAAAGTAGCCGGGGGGAAAAGCCAGAAATTATCGAGTAGATACAAAAGAATAGAGAGAAAAGCAAAGAGTCGAATGAATACTGATGCATATGGGAGAAGACAGTAGAAAATAGAAGGAAACGGATTTTTAGTAGTGAATTTAGAAAGTCAATATCTATTTGACATGTAACCTAAGTGTTCTATGGAAGCCAAACTATGTTCTGGACAAGCATCAAAACTATCCAGCTGAGCATGATCTGCATCAATCACGTTATCTAGAGCTGCTACTTTTTGGAAAATAATTTATGCAATCAGTTCTTTAATGGTTGTTATAAATAATAAGGAAGCCAGGACAAAACGAACTAAAGTAGAAAAACGGACAACAAAACGATTTTTAAAAAGTAATAAAGCAGCCAGAAAAGAAGGACCACACCCAAACGATAAACAAGGGGCAGAAGAAAATAACTAAAAGTAATAAAGCTAGAGGAATAGAAGAGTATACCTAAAATCTATTAACGACCTAGAATTGAAACCCAGAATCCGAACAAATTTCAAGAGTAGAATAGGAAATACGACCCGCTCCAATGTCTACACACAATACGTAAAAGCCCTGTTCACAGTGGTAAGAGAGGTGAAAACAGAATTAATTTAAAACGTTACGTTTTAGTGGCAGTAAATGTAGGCCTTAAACTTTACTCGCTAAATGTTAACTTTTGATTGTTTCACTCTTTCTCTCGCAACCCTCTTCCGTTTTCGCACCCTAAATGTAAGGCATCACCCAATATCGAATTCGTTAACTAAAGAAAAAGTATTTCTTGAGTTTGAACAGAAACCGTGTTTCAAAGTTGTTAAAATATAGTTAACTATTGTTTGTACTTTAGTTTATGTTTTTGTGTAGATCAATAAAAACTATCGGGGAGTACATATAAAACCCCTTCTCCCATGTAAAAAATAAGCGCAGCAGTAATGGTGATCAAAATTAGATAAGTGTTTTTGAAATTTAATCATACGAAACTAATATAGACAATCAAACCCTTTTCCACCTAGTGAATGGTTTAAGATTGATTGACGAAAGTTCAAAGTAGGCTATGTTGCCGATATAAAGGTACTGTATTTGAATTATACCATTTGGGATTTGTTAAGTAGGTTTAGATTATAAAACTTCATATCATACAAACATATGAATGGAATTGCTATTAATGATTTTGATAAATTATAGCAGCACTAGAGGCTCTACCCCTGCTCGCTTCGCTCGACAACCCCTGAAGCGAGGCGACAACTTACAAACAAATGTTACCTCTTTATAATATTAGTGTAGATTGAGGTTTCAGAACAATTCAGGGGGTTGGAGTTTGAATGCAGTTTGAACTGAAGGGCATTTTTAATCTACCAAACAAACATAAAAGGGTGATTTTATTTCAAGGATTAAAAAAAACAGAAAATAGTGTTTTTACATTGTGCTGTACGATCCCATTTAGACGTTTTCCAAGCTTTCTGGCGGACTAGAGATTAATGCAAATATATTGGATTCTGTGTACTAATATTAATATTAGTGCACTAAAACATTATTAACAAAATCATAAAATTTACAAACAACTATTCATCTATCTGCAATGAACGTAAACTATTTTATGTTTACAATTTTACGCGATCGTAACTCCATCTATCGGGTTTCGCATTGAACACGAATGGGAAAACCAATTTAGTTCTCGTAAAATGTCAAAGGGTTCCACAACAATCACTGTGAGTTGATTATGCATTGTACACAAACAGGAACAATTGACAGAGAAAACAGATAAGCTAATAAAGCAAACAAAATATTAAATAATGAAACCGATCACAATGGATTCGGGATTGAATCTAACTGAAATCCAGTGCGTTCGTGGTATGCAACTGTTAACATTTCGGAGTAGGCCTATATTTGTTTTAAAACAAAGTATAAATGATGGGTCTATTTGTTACGGGAAAAGTAGATTCTCCAGTAAGAGTCGACTCTGCCTAGGTAAAGTTGATTAAAAGCGAAAAGTGATGAATTTTGATTGACATTTACTAGTCAGAGTCGACTATACCTAGGGAAAGTATACTCTCACTGCCTTGAGTTAGTAAAAGTTGACTTTTTGCAAGAAAACGGTCTACTTCTTAATAAAAACAAATAAAAAAGCAACACTTTATAATGCAAAGAGAGGTAAAAGATGTTTATCATTTATTACAGCAAGGTAAAGATTGGTAACGCTTTGAGTTACAGAACACGTCTTTCTTCTTACACATGCACTTCTTGGATTTGCATTTATTGTTGCAAGGGAATTTGAAAAATCCTTGTCCACGTGACTCCAATAGTCATCACAGCTATAGTTTTATTTATCCATCATCTATTGTTTAACCTAACCTGTATCCTTGGTCTCTATTGCACTACAACAAATAGACGAGTAATGGTGACTGCCTGGCGGGGATAATCAAAACAATGATATGCGCGCGCAGGCACTTGCGGAGAGCAAATTTTCTGAATCAAATTTTTTCTAAATCACAGCAGGCATAGCTAACTCTTCCTAGGCAGAGTCAACTGTGCCTAACAATATACTTTTCCTGTAACATATATACTATGTAGTTGGCAGTGAAAGCAAATATTTAACACGTTCACTGCTAACGACGCACATATGAGCTTTACACTGAACACTATGAGAAGCAGGCGACGCACAGTGCATTGCGTGCTTCGCTCGTCAACCCCCCATAAGGGAGTATTGTCAATACACAGTTCGTTGCATGCTTTCACGCCAACCCCCCCATATTGGGAGTATTGTAAATACAGTGCATTGCGTGCTTCGCACACCAACCCCCCTGTTGGTAGTACTTTCTATACACATTGCAATACAATGCATTGCGTGCTTCGCCTCCAACCCCCGTATTGAGAGTATTTCAATACACAATGCATTGCGTGCTTCGCATGCCAACCCCAGTAATGGGAGTGTTTTCAATACACAGTGAATTACGTGCTTCGCACGCCATCCCCCGTATTGGGAGTAATTTCAATAAACGATGCATTGCGTGATTCGCATTCCAATTTTAAGCCCATGTGCTGTGGACGCATATTAAATATTAAAATAAAAAATAAAGTAATTTCTACTCATTTAGGCTATAAATATAAAAAATAAAAGGTCAGCTCCCTGGCATAGGAAATACGAAATTTACGT
This sequence comes from Philaenus spumarius, assembly GCA_018207615.1. Classification (NCBI taxonomy): domain Eukaryota; kingdom Metazoa; phylum Arthropoda; class Insecta; order Hemiptera; family Aphrophoridae; genus Philaenus; species Philaenus spumarius. The sequence goes on from JAGFPH010001188.1 coordinate 70,833, forward strand.
AGCAGTGAACGTGTTAAAATCTTTAAATTGCCACCAAACATTCAACATTCGATTCTGTAGTGTATAGAGTTAACAGCTTGTGTTATGGGTATATTTATTTGTAAAGAAACAAATTCTCTATAAACATATGTCCGAAAACGCTTATTTTACTAGATATCCGACATTTTGTTTTGTTTACTAAATAATGTATATCTCTAGAACAGCTGTTTAACTTATTAAGTTAAAATGCTGCACCTGACGTTATCCATGTAAAGACCTAATCTGTTTCAATATCAATTAAAAATAGTTAAATTTTAAGTCCAGTTTACTTGCGAAAATATTGAGTTTGCAATTAAAATATTAAATACTACTTACAGTTATTTTAAATAAAATAGAATCCATGTGTGCTTAAGACCGCACGGTAGGAGTGTAAACCTCTATGACGATATTCTGATAAATATCAATTATATGATGGAACTTATTTTGGTTTCTAAAAAAATCCCGCATAGAACAAATTTGCAAGTAAACAAAATGTTATTATTTTAACACTACCAAGTAAACTATTTTAACACAACTTACAAAATGGGAAACACAATGTCCATTTCAAAGGTATCACCAAGTTAACTATTTTAACACAATTTATGAAATGAGGAAGCCCAATGTTCATTTCAGATTTATTGCCAAGTAAACTACTTTAACAAAAGTTACGAAATGAGGAAGCACAATGTAATTTTCAGAAGTATTACCAAGTAAACTATTTTAAAACAACTAACGAAATGAGGAAGCACAATGCCCATTTTAGAGGTAACCTGTCACCTAGTAAATTATTTTAAAACAACTTTCGAAATGAGAAAGCACAATGCCCATTTCAGAGATATTATCAAGTAAACTATTTTAACACAATTTATTAATTGAGGAAGCACACTGTCCATTTCAGAGATATTACCCAATACACTGTTTTAAAACAGCTTACGAAATGAGGAAGCACAATGCCCATTTCAGAGGTATTACCAAGTAATCTATATACTCTGCTATACACATTATGTGTACTATTATACAATATAGTAGAGGGTAACGCGTGACAGAAAAGCGTGACGGTAAAATCCGATTCACCGCCCGCAATTTTCAGACGAGGTGCGCAAATTGTATATTAGTTTACACTTTAATAATATTATCATAAATAATTGTCCATTCTGTTTTGTTTTTACATTACTGATTTAAGCTACTCGGTGGTAGAAACTAAAAGCATCCTGGAAACAGATTGTTTTATTGAATCACTCCACAAAAACTATTCATTTTTCTAACAAAAATACATTTTTGTGGATGGTTATGATTTAGAGAGAAATTTATATTTCTACACAATATGTATGTGTATGATTTATTTTAAAATTTTTAACCACGACTGAAGATTTCTCTTTGATGATAATGCATAATACTCCATGTCACTTAATTAATTAATGTTAACTGTTTGCATACTGTAATTGTGTTATACAATTTCACTCAGTCCTGTATAAGTAATTCATTTACATGGATTCCGAACGATCCATTGCCAATACACACAAATTAATTCCAATTAAGTCTGAACATAATCGAAACAAGCCCTTGTACCGCTGCGGGCTGTACCCCTCGTTTTAACAATACACCCCCCCCCCACTTCAACCCTCCACCCTGAAAGGTAAACTATATTTTCCAACAATTCATGTTTATATTGAAATAGTTGTTTTAAAATAAACAAACGTAATAAATATTAATAGGTATGAATTACCTGTATACTGTCTGTCCAATCCTTTTTAAATATTCGTGACAACTGCAGTTTCGGGGTTATCCCATCTTCTGGTCACACATCACACACAAAAATATACACTTAAAAGTCATTTTTCTCACTAGTGAGGTCGTCAGAAACACAATAAGTTATACACATAAACACAGTACATGAAACACAGATGATAACGTCAACCACGTGCATGTTGCCCGGGCGAGGGTTAACTAGCTACTGAATTACTGTTATCTTTAAACTGCTGTGCGGGGGGTAGTGGAAGGACCTGTTGTGGCTAGTGAACGGGTGCCGCTTTTTTCATTATTCTCCATGTCAATTATGGTGTCAAACACAATATTAGACTGGAACGATACCTTGTCATTTAATAGATGTTGTTTTTCAGTTTTGGATGCTCTATATATGGCAAACTCCTCCCATGCATCCATATAACGGCCTTTATTACATACGTGTAAGATATTCATATTAGTGTTAAAGTCACTGTAGCCGTGAAGGTTGGTTACCAGATGTCCGGCGAAATTGGACTTGTGAGGGTGTAAACTGTGTGTGGCTTTAGGTAAATGTTCTTTAAATCTTTTAACAAAGGGGCGGCCCGTTTGGCCTATATAGAAGCTCGGGCAATCGTTGCAGGAGAGCTGGTAGATTCCCGTTTTTCCAGCTAAGTCTGTTGCCATGTTATTACGTTTATTGAGTAGGCGTTCCAATTTATTGGAGGTTTTAAATGCGGTTACAATGTTGTTTTGGCCATTTCGTTGCGCAACGTATTGTTGAGCATCGAACCGTATTCTACCGAAACGTATTTCTAGAATGTTTAGAAATTGTAATGAGTAAATACAAATTTACATGAAGGTTTAAAACAAAAGAAGGTTTCAAACATCATTAGTAATATTTAAAACTATGTATCACAGGGCCCAGGCTTCCATTTCATACACAATTTTATCAGGAAAGGATGAAAGCACTACAATGAAACGTTTAGTGACTGTCATCTTGTCGTTGTATGCACCAGAGCTCATATCTTCGACTAATTATTGGAACGAATGAAATTTCAGACACATAATCTATACATATAAAATCCAAATACCACTCACTGACTCACTCATCACGAAATCTCAAAAACCACCTAACGGATTGGAAAGACATTTTTTATTTAGCTTCCTCTAGGGCTTTGGGTTCTCGCTAAGAAAGGTTTTAAAAAATTCGAAATTTTAGGGGTGCCAAAGTTACTTAAATAAAACCACCTTACGGATTGGAAAGAAATTTGGTATATAGCTTCCTTAGGTGCTCGCTATGAAAGGTTTTAAAAAAATTCGAAATTTTAGGGGTGGTATGGGGGGGTCAAAGTTACTAAAAATCCCGTTAAGAAATACATAGTACATAATGTATGTATTGATATATTTTTGGTTAATATACACTTAACTTTGATTTGTCTATCCGTGCAATGATATCGTCAATTTTATTTCTTATAACATTTTCTAAGATGTAGGAGTCGACTAAACGTTTTAATGAGAAGCTAGTCAAGCGACATGTCAAAATAAAATTTACGAAATCGATTTGGAAACAATTTTTTGATCAAGCACTTTGAATTAAACATTTTTTGTCTCTAGAAATTCCTTTTCGAGATATTACCAACTTTATGTCGATTTATTTCAACACGTTTACAGTCGCCATTTTGTTTTGGGTGGTCCGATTTTATTTTATTTATGTCATTTTCCTAGTCTTAAATATACCTTTAAAACGAGGTATCACATGACCATACTTCCCATTTAAACATTTTGAGTTGCCTCCAAAATCCTCCATTTTTAGAGAACACCAAAAATTTTCGATTTCTTCAAAAGATACTTTGGGTTAAGTCAGTATCGTTTCCCAAAGGATATTTCTTTGTTTTAACAAACACTAAAGTTAAAGGGGGGGGGTGACTTTATAACCACCCGGTATATCATTTCTAATGATAGGTACCCCAAACGTGTTCTGGGTACCATGATCTTTGCTCATTTACTACCTCAGGTCTCACAATAAGGGCCACTGCAATAGATTATCTTTTTCTTATGTAAATTCACTAATGAATATAGGTACAAATAGTATTTAATGCCTTCTTATAGAAACCCCAATTTTGAATTACCTCTTGGCCTAAACAAAATAATTTTCGTGTAAATTTTACTTTGGCCTACTTGGCGATAGAAACGACATCATTTACACTAAAATCATACTAGAAACAGATTGTTTACACTCCACAAGAACTATACATTTTTCTAAGAAGAATATATGTTGATGTATTGTTTTGATATAGACAGAAATCTACATTATCGTCCCAATATGTATGTATGTGCATGAATTTTGTTCACCATTTTAACCACAACTGAAGTTTTCTTTTTCACGATAATGAGTACTACTACATGTTACTTAATTAATTAATGTTAACTGTTTGCATACTGTAATTCTGTTATAAAATTCCACTCAGTCCTGTATAAAAAATTCATTTACATGGATTCCGAACGATCCATCTCCAATATACACAAATTAATTCCAATTAAGTCTGAACATAATCGAAACAAACTCTTGTACCGCTGCGGGCTGTTCCCCTCGCTTTAACAATACATCCCTCGCTTCATCCCTCCACCCTGAAAGGTAAACTGGATTTTCCAACAATTCATGTTTATAATAAACTTGTTTTAAAATATACAAACGTAATAAATTAGTGATGGTATTCACCGTAATAAAGTGTATCTAATTACGAAACATAATGGAGAAAATACATTCATTTAAATTGTTGTATTCTAGAATGTTCAGAAATTATAATGAGTGAACACAACTTTACTTGAAGGTTTAAAACAAAGTTTAACAAAACAATGTTCAAACTAGCGTATTTAAAAACTATGCATCACAGGGCATAGGCTTACATTTCATAGACAATTTTATATTGAAAAGGTGGACGTACTACAATGAAATGTAATAACTATAAGCAAGAGTAACTCTCTAACACGAGTTCTTTTTTCGCTTTTAATGACGGCGAGCTTAAGTGAACAACTTAAGCGGCGGCTATGAAATTTTGCACCAACACTCATCACAAGTGATGTCCTTCGACAGGAAATCTGGATCATTTTCAAGCTGTTCTTTCAAAGAACGACATGTTTCAACTCGACGTCCTTTCTGATTGTCAGTCAGAACCCGAGGCACAAACTTGGCATCGACTCTTTTTATTTCCAAACCTTCTTTTAAAATTCGCTGAACCGAACTCCAAGATTTCTGACAATTTAACAATGGCCAGTCGACGGTCTGCGAGCATAAGTTTTCGAATTTTCTCAACATTTTCATCTGTTCGGGCAGTTGATGGACGTCCAGCAAGGTTTGCTCTCAATCGATATGTCGTCATTTTTAAACCGAACAAACCACTGGTACACATGAGTTTTTCCCACAGCATCATCTTTGTAAGCTGCTTTCAACATCAAAACAGTGTCAGCGGCGTTTTTACCGCAAAAGCAGGAAGCAAAATTTCACAGCCATTGATTCACAGCCAAAATTTCACGCAAACTCGCCTGCTGCGAGAACAAACCAGCTTCAGTGAAAACTATGACTACAGAAGGAATAAAATAAGCCAGGTCGACGACACCGGTTTCACTGAACTGGCGATGAGCTGCACTAAACATGCCTAGCGGCAGGAATGCGTACCATACAATTCCAGCCCACGGCAGCGCAATTCCGGTTACTTTTGGGTACTTCCCTCGTATACCAAAACTCAAACAACTCGATTTATTATTTTCACCCGATCGAGCATTACTATTGCGAAGTCTCTCCATAGTGGTCTTGTGTGACTTACTGGGTCCTTTATTTGAGGATTTCGAACAAAATCCGGTGTTCCTGAATCAAGTCGATATAAGGAACATGTTATCAAGCCTTTTGGTAGGCGTTGATTTTACTATGCTCCTTATACATTAGTTATTTCAGCAAGACAGGGCTAAGTAGCCATATATTGAGGGAATCATTTCGATTTATTTACGGTAAAAGTGCGATATCGCGTTGAGTGGACATTCCATGTCCTTTAAATCGAACCCGATGTTTACATGTGGGGTATTCTTAAAGAAGCTGCTTGTATTCAACATCCACCAGAAGACTTTCGTGTCCTGAGTGAAAATATATTGGACGTTTTAAACGTCTAAAACCTTTTCTGAGAATAAGCAGTCGCAATGCGCTTAGAACGTACTGGAAATCAGTAGAGTGGGCGCGACTTTGGGTCCAAGATGGCGGTTCTCTAATAGGAAGCCAGAGATTTCGTCACGTGACTATCCCCACGAACGACGACGACTTGGAGATAGGGTGGGGGAATTTACCTAACCAACCTCTGATTGGTCGACCGCCATCTTGGATCTAAATTGGCGCACATACTGGAATCACATATAAAGAGTGTTCATAAATAGAGTTAAAATCCGTCAGGACGTGATTCCCCACATCAGAATAAGAGGAAAAGTTCCAATAAACATAAATCAAAAAATGCTCCGTTTTCTGTCTGGCCACTTTTTTGTACACAATAATTAATATCTAGAAAAATGTTTGACTGATTGAGTTCAAACTTGGCATGCAGTTTAACCTAACAATAATCAATTTCAAGAAAAATAAGCGATTATATCCAATTATGCGTTTCAAAATAGCGGATGTTTAAAAATGAAACTACTAAAAAAAAAAAAAAAACAGTACATTTTAACAACCTTTTTGGAGCCCTTTTGATTTCCAATCGAATGGATTAACTGTCAAAACAATCGGATGAAGGATGATAGCTAAGTTAAAGATACTACAGTAAACGTACATACAATATTGCTGTGTTTACCGTGTTGGTATAGGATGCCGGGTTGAACAAACCAATTGTTACACATAACTTATCCTATCCTTCATATGATTGTTTTGACAGTCAGACCAACCGATAGGGTTACAAAATAGAAGTCTTGAAAATTATTTTTTAAATGTACGGTTTTTGAGTAATTTTAATTTTTAAATTTTCAAACAGAAGCCATTTTGAAACGCATGATTGGATATAATCGCTTATTTTTCTTGTGATAGATCACTGTTAGTTTAAACTCAATGCCATGTTTGAACTCAATCAGACAAACATTTCTCTAAATATGAATTATTTAAAAAAACGAAATATCGTCTAGACTGAAAACGGAGCATTTTTTTACCTTTTTTTTAACTTTTCATCTCATTTTAAAGTAGAAAATCACGCCTTGGATTCTTGGAACCCTTTTTCTGAACAGCCTGTATAACTTTGAATTTCAGTGTATTTCCTGTACTAGGTTGTTTCTTATCTAAGTATGTAATTTTTTTTTTTTAAATCAGAAAATAAAGTTCCAGGGTCGTTTGTTTTAGACCATACTATAAAAACAGTCTCCATTTGTATAATACAATAAAATTCGACCACGTAGCTGAACCGCTGGCGTGAGTTGAGCAAATTTTCTAAAATTAAGTTTATAGGCCTATGTTTTAGAGTTTCAACCAACAATTTGGGAAATAGGTCTATTCACGACGGTGCTGACTAGCCGCAAAATGTTTCGCACGCCATTCCGCATATTGGGATTATCTTCAATACATAAAACATTGCGTGCTTCGCACGCCAACCCCCGTATTGGGAGTATCTTCAATACACAATGCATTGCGTACTTCGCATGCCAACCCCACGGTGGAATCCACCACATGGCTTTGAACCGGGTACTTCAATGGTATTTTACGTTGTGATCGATTTTGGGGGAACCAAGTGAGCTATTTGGTCGCGTAAAAAAACAAAATGTGCAGAATAACCGCCTACATTTATTTTTGTAGAAAAAATTCAAAAACAAATTCATTCTCGTAGTAAAAATCTAAAAACATAGTTAGACCTACTTCCGGTCAAAAAACGTGCTTCCTATTGTTGGATTTTTTTGGCTAACGAACCCGTCCAAGCGACGTAGACAACCAAGATGTGCACTAAATTTAAACCAAATTGGACTTAAAATGCGACCGCTAGAATGCGAACACAAATATACATAGATATATAATTTTTAATGTCACCCCAAAACGTGTTCTGGGGACCATGATCGGTGCTCATATTTTACTCCCGACCTTGGGTCTTACCATAAGGGCCACTGCAATAGCTCGTTTTGCCTATGGAAATTCGCTAATAATTTGTATAGCTGTAGGCTGGTTTTTCCAGGTGCTACCAATAACGTGTGAAAATATGTCTAAACAACCCGAAATTATGTCAGTCTATAGTTCTTGATACACATACAAATCTTGTATAAAATAATGTAAATTTTTCGAGCAAACTATTTATCCGTTTGTTTACTTAAACGCGTTTCTACTAAATTGTCGGCATCTTCAGTGATGCACTAAGAATATAGTAGTTTTATATTCTATCACAAGTCAAGCTTATAATTGACTATCAACCATAATTATTAAATTCGCACATCACTAATCACTTACAGATATAATATAAAGCAGCATTGACCGGATAGCAGTTCCATAATGAACCACGCTACCGAACTGGTCAAAGAACGTGATCCCTATGTCCAGTTTTATAGACCGCAATAAAAGCGAATATTCTGCAATACGTTCCCTAGGGAGACTTTTATTTTTAAAGGAGAAATTGACAATTCGGGAGTTTTACGGGTTGCTCTCTCTCTCTCTCTTTATGAGACGGCAGGTTTTAGAGTCTCCGCACGTGTTTTGGTGATATTAGGCTCGTTTATTTTTGCCCTTATGTAGGGGGGGGGGGGGGGGGTGAAATGTACAAATATGTTTCACTAATAAATAACTATTGAGCTTGACTTGTGAAAAAAATAGAACTTGAACACAAAATATCACAACAAATACGTTTACCAGCTTTAAACGCGTTTCAACGACAATGTCGCCATCCTCAGTGATGCACGGGCTACAGTAACAAAACTAGTAGTTATAGTTTGATTACCGTATCCCGTGCATCACTGAGGATGGCGCATCATTGTAGTTGAAACGCTTTGAAAGTTAGTAAACGTATTTGTTGTGAGATTTTGTGTTCAGGTTTTATTTGATCTAATGTTTCACTATGTTTATTTGCGGAGAAGTTACAAAATGGCGCAGCCAGTTTAGTATTTTTGTGAGAGTGTTCATTTTCTACTTGTTGCGTTGCCTTGCACTGTTCAGTACGGTTACTTTATTGAGGTTAGGTTGACTGCAGTCCAATGTTGAAGACGTAGCTGGAGCACTGTTTCGTTGAAAACATAATCGTCATCATAAGTAGTAACACATAAACACATAATTCATTTAAACAGCCCCTTATACGAAATTGCAGTATAACTTTTGGTAAACAAGAATACAAATTTCACCGACAACATAGGTTAGGCCTATCCTACCAGTACTACTTAGCATGACTAATCCGATTGCAACCTATCGAAGAATTTAATGTCCAACTACAGTTTCTTTCAGAACGTATTTGAACTTTAAATGAAACCCTTTACTACAAAATATCAACTTAAATACTCGAGTCCATGAGAATCACCTGATAACATTAATAATCTAGCAGACCCGAGCGAATACTTACCTGATTTAATACGTTGATTTAGTTCGGTTAATTATGTTTATTTATTTACGTTGGTTTATAAATAACAGTTTTTAACACTTACATAAGGTAGGTAAACTATTAAACTAATAGCTGTCATGTTAGTTAAACTGATTGTTAATAGATGGCGCCTTTCATTAGGAACCGTATGAAGTATAATATAAAAGTTTTTTTTAACAATTTTCGTAAAGAAAACATGAATTTTAAGCTGTCGTCAATGGTAGGGAATATAAGCTTTAAAGAGATTTGTTATTCATTTTTTGGTCCCTCTTGTGACTTCAAGTGGGTTGATTCTTGACTAGTTTCGAGGTGTTGACCCCATCATCAGATAACTATTATTTCACTCAGAAGAGCTCGTCAAAAATTAAAAAAAAACACACATAACTCATACACTAACACAAATAAACATCAACGTGTCTGACACCGTAGTGCACTCAGTCATGTCTGTCAAATAAAGGACCCAGTCTGTAACACCAGACATTTACAAGATCACTATCAGAGGCTTCTAAATAATTACGCTTGGTCAGGTGAAGATATGAAATCGAGTTGTTTGAGTTTTGATTGGTTTGGTATATTAGCTTTGCACGCCAACCCCCGTATTGGGAGTATTTTCAATACGCAATGCATTGCGTGGTTCGCACGCCAATCGTATTGGGAGAATTTTCAATTAACACTGCATTTATGTATTTTCTCAATTACATCCCTTAATTAGATACACTTTATTGCAGTGAGAATTCCATCACTAATTTATTACATTTGTTATTTTAAAACAATTTCAATATAAACATGAATCGTTAAAAAATCCAGTTTACCTTTCAGGGCGGAGGGATGAAGTGAGGGGGGGGGGGGGGTATTGTTGAAGCGAGGGATACAGCCCGCAGCGGTACAAGGGCTTGTTTCGATTATGTTCAGACTTAATTGGAATTAATTTGTGTATATTGGCAATGGATCGTTCGGAATCCATGTAAATTAATTATTTATACAGGACTGAGCTGAATTTTATAACACAATTACAGTATGAAAGCAGTTAACAATAATTAATTAACATGCAGTATTATTCATTATCATGAAAAAGAAATCTTCAGTTGAGGTTAAAATGGTAAAATTGAATCATGCTCATACATATATGGTCGAAAATATAAATTTCTGTCTAACTCATAAACCATCCATAAAAATATATTCGTCTTAGAAAAATGTATAGTTCTTGTGGAGTAATTGAAAAATGCAATCTGTTTCTAGTATGCTTTTAATGTAAATGTAATTTCTATCACCAAGTAGGCCAAAGTAGGCTACAATTTACGCAAAAACTATTTGTTTATGCAAAGGGGTAATTTAAAATGAGGGTTTCTTTAAAAAAGCATTAACTACTATTTGTATTTATTATTTTATCAGCAAATTTCCAAAGGAAAGATAATAAGATAATAATAAGCCATTGCAGTGACCCATATTGTGAGACCTAAAGTAGTAAAGAGCAAAGGTCAAGGTCTACAGAACACATTTTGAGGTATCATTAAAAATATTATAAATCTATACTAATATTATAAAAAGGTAACATTATTTTGTTTGTTGGTTTGTATGTAGGGGGTAATCTCTGGAACTACTGAACCGATTGAAAACATAGTTTTACTAATGAAAAGCTACACTATCCCTGAGAAACATACGCTATAGGCCTAATTCATTTTGATAAAAACACTTTTATTTCAATATTTTTGTAAATTTAGTCAAAAAAAATCTTAGGTTAGGTCTAGACTGATGAACCAACACATGTATTTAAATTGACTACCATCTCAACCAATTGAATAAAATAACAGATAAAGCAGCTGTTTGCTCTAATATTTCCATTAACACCTGGTTTCAAACTCTGAAGCAATTATTTATGTTTCTAACTCTTAGGTTAGGTTTTTATTAAAGTGTAGACATGAGCCTTGCAGGTTCTTTTAAACTTTATTATGACTGCTGTTATAAAATAAGCGAAATAATTTGATTTGAACATTCAACATTATTTTCCATCTTAGCTTTAGGTTTATTATTAATCCTACACAATCATTATAATGAAAACATAACATGATTATGTGTGTAGAAGGTTCCAACCGGGTTGGCGTGCGGAGCACGCAGGGGTTTCCCCTAGTTGTTAATAAAACACATTGACTAGTGAGAAAATATTCATTCAAAAATAATAAACCAACCCAAAACAAAACCAGGTTTATTCGACTAGCGCGTTTCGACAAAACGTTCTCATTCTCAGTGAGACTTTTGCAGCAGTGGAGGGGTATAGAAGCTTCCTATGTTAAGTTATGTTTTGCTAGTTGTAGCTCAAATGTGACTGAGGATGACCACTGTGACGTTGAAACGCGCTTGACGAGTACATTTTTTTGTGAGAAATTATTAGTTTATTTTATTTTTAGAAAAATATTATTTTTATGATTTGCTTTTCGACTTTTATTGCGCCATGTTTGGCATTTTTGTAACACTGATGAATTTCGTCTACACGTTTTACAAAACGTCCTATAACGTTTTAAATATACGTTTATCGTCTTTGCCCACATAATTTTCAGTATTTCTGTTCTTTTTTCCGATGATATTATTTATTCTTTAATAGAACGTTAAGTGTTCTTTTAAAACGCGCAGAACCTAAATAAACACTCGAACAATTAATATCGCTATGAATGGGTTTTATTGTACGTTTATACTATATTCTCTGTGTTTTGTCTTCCGTGTAACAAAGTAGTTCATTTTCTATCGCTCTGTTAGTGTGCCAACCTGACCGTAACAAACAACATAATAAAACCCAGCTAGTGCTGCCAACTTTACGGGGGAAAATAAAAGTTAAAGAATTCAATTTGAACGAATAATAACCAGTTCGGAACTAGAGCGTTCTCTTATTCAATGTATGTTACATTTCAACTTTTGAGGTTAAGTTTTCTGAAGAAGTTATTGGTTGAACGTGAGTGGCCACTCGTCTCACCTGTATTGTGGACAAACGGTATACGTAAGGAATCTATATAAATAAAAATATAAATGTTCGTTTGTTCGAATTCTTAAATCTCCAAAAATATCTCACAAAATATTTCATAAATATTTTAAGGCAATGGGAGCGCTATACTAAATAGTAATTATAATAATAATGTTTACTGTTGCTTCAGTTATCAGCTGTAGAGGTTTTTATTAAACCTATCCTTTTTACGCGGGAATCTCTTTACCTTCCACTCCGTATTCATTCAGTTCATTCCAGGATCCAGTTCCGACCGACTGTATTTTGTTAGCGTTGCATTGTTTATAATTCATAGATTAAACTCGTGTTTTCTTCCTGATTAAGTTTATTATTATAAAATTAATTTGATAATTATTATTTCTGAATAACTAGATAATGAAAATAGTGTGTTTGTAGTAACACAATCCTTCATCCTGCTATTTAGCTTGGAATGGGTAAACTGGCGGAATTATCCTGATCTGATTTATTTTTGTTTAAATGATATAAATGTTAAATAGAAATGTCCCGCTTAAATTTTTATTTCGTTAATGTAACGCATTTAATTCACACTTGTCAAACATAGTAAACAATTACCATACATTAACGATTTATATATAGGCCTATATATAAATAATATTGTGATAAGCACAAATTGTTTAAGAACTCACAGGCAAGGAAAAAATTGAACTTTATTATCATATTCAGAACAAAATTAAATTAACAAGTTGCACATAATCAGATTAAAGAAAGAACAATAATGAGGGACATTATATTAATATATTTTTTAACATGATAAATGTTTATAAGTAATTTTTAGTTCCTAATGTTAATCTATTTAACGATTTGCTAGCAATGTATCTATTATATTTACCAAAGAAGGAAACACTTGTGTTTTTAGTTAGATATTTAGTCATATTTATGCTAGAACTTTTTTAAAAGTTTAAAAGTGATTTTCAGTTTCTTAAATTTACCTATTTAAAGATTTGTTTAAAGTGAATAGTACAAATTACCAAAGAGGATACAATTTTATTTTGTTTTTTATATAAATATTTTGCTTTACTTTTGTTTGTTTTTGACTGATTTTAATTATTTGTAATAATTATACAATTACTAATACTTATTTTATTTCATTAATTTTATAACCTAGGCCTACTAGTACATACACCTCAATCCATTATTTTGTAAAAAAATATTTTACCTAACATACAAATGTTTTTCTAAATAAAAATATAATGTAAATAATTATATTATTATTCACAACTTGAATTAAATGAAAAATATTTATAAAGCCTACAGTAATACAATCATAACAGTAGACGTCTAAATATTTTACTTAATATAGGTTCAGTACGCGCTGCAAAATAAAATCCTAGCCTGGTTGCAGTACAGACTGGAATGGATTGGATTCATGTCCGCAATACACTCCGACTGAATTGTATACAACCACGTGATTCATGTCCACAATTCGTTCCATTCCGTCGGCCTTGGCCGGACCCATACAGGTCCGTCGGACACGGATCCCGGATGTAGGTCCGGACCCGACTCCTTAAAAATCTCGGACCTACACACCTCTTTATGAAATACTAAATTGATTAATTAAATACAATTTATTCTAGGCCCACCAAAGGGTGGGCGACCAAAAATTACAATTATTAATATATGTTTACCTATTAAGAAATAACTTCTATTTTTATACTATCTAACTTTATAAATAGTTGTATAGGTAGTACTAGTGAGAGGTTTCATTTTAAATAAACTGTTTTATAACTTTAAGCTTTCCAGTGTACATTTACTGATACGGAAACTAGATTTTATATTTTATTTTCTACTGAATTAAACATTAAATTATTCTAAAATTATTTTATCATTAGTGAATGACTTTGAATTAGCAAATAGAAATCTTCTGGTTGAAAGCACACTTAGATATCGAAAAAGCGTTCGAATTTAGAATGGCAATATTTTAACACCTGACGAATTACAATGAAGAAAAGACTTTAAATAAAATAAAAATAGTGTACTTATATAATTATGATAGTAAATCCACCGAAATGGCAGCTAAACAAACCGTGTACTTAGTATTTGTTATTGAAACCGTTTGATTTGGCAACTTGTATTATTTGGCTAATTTAGTATTATAAAATATTACATCTTTAGATTTAGTTTTTCACTTCCAATGACCAAAATCATAACATATTGGGAAAGTTTCATATTTTTATATTTAACAATTAGATTAACTTATCTATACTAATATTGTAAAGATTTAAAATTCATCTGTTTGTTTGTATGTAGGGGGTAATCTATGGAACTACCGAACCGATAGAAAACATAGTTTTACTAATAAATATCCCTGAGCAACATTAGGATTTTGATAAACAATTTTGTATAACAATATTTGTAAATTTAGTAGGAAAAAATTCTTAGGTTAGGCCTAGACTGATAATCCAACATATGTACATTGTTTACGTTTATAACCATAAAAAAAAATAAATTAGAGCTAATAAAATAGGCTTTCGGTCTAATATTTCCATTAACAGCTGATTTTAAACTTTGAAGCAATTATTTGTATTTCTAGATTTTAGAGGTTTTTATTAAAGTGTATATCTGAGCCTATCTGGTTCTTTTAGCCTTTATTATAAAATAACTGCTGTTATAAAATATACGAAATAATTTCATTTACCATCTCAGATTTGAGGTTATTATTAATCCTACACCTTTATTATAAAGAAAACGTAACATAATTATGTGTATAGAAGGTTCAAACATGGTTGGCGTGCGAAGCACGCATTGGTCTCACCTAGTACGAAATAAATTCCTACCTCATTAAAAGGAACCATTGGTAAAGTGGTACCGGGGGTTAAATACGTCACAATCATTTCCACAATATCTCTCAATGTTTCTAAACGGTGGAGTTTTATAGACGCCATTTTAAAACCGTGAAAAATATCAGAAAACTGTAAATACACAAACAAATTCAGTGTTAAATGATTAAAGATTTTACTCAATCCTAATATGCCGTTGTGAATATCTTTCAATATTTCGTTTTTATTTCTCAAAACCTGGTATCTTGGTGAGTACGAAATGATTTTTGAAAACTTAACAATGTCACCTGTCATTTAAAACCTGTATGTATGGTGATTATTAGCGAATTTCCGTAGGAAAAATGAGCTGTTGCAGTGGACCTTATGGTAAGACCCAAGGTCGATAGTAGCAAATGAGCACCGATCATGGTCCCCAGAACACGTTTTGGGGTGTCATTAAAAATCATATATAAATATGTGTTTTGTGTTCGCACTCTACGGCCCGCATTTCAAGTCCGATTTGGTTCAAATTTGGTACACACGTTGGGTGTTTACGTCGCTCGGACGAGTTCGTTAGCCAAAAAAATCCAACAATCGGAAGCACGTTTTTTGACCGGAAGTAACTATTTTTTTATATTTTTCCTACGAGAATGAATTTGTTTTTGAGTTTCTTCTACGAATATAAATGTAGGGTGTTATTCTGCACATTTTGTTTTTTTACGCGACCTTAGGCCTATAGCTCGCTCCCTCAAAATCGATCAAAACATAAAATACCATAGAAGCACCCGGTTCAAAGCCATGTAGTGGATTCTACCGTGGGCTTGGCGTGCGAAGCACGCAATGCTTTGTGTGTTGAAGATACTCCCAATATGCGGAATGGCGTGCGAACCATTTTGCAGCTATTCAGCACCGTCGTGATAGACCTATTCCCCAAATTGTTGGTTGAAACCCTAAAACATAGACCTGTAAACTTAATTTTGGAAATTTGCTCAACTCGCGTGAGCGGTTCAGCTGCGTGGTCGAATTATTGTTTCGATATACGAGCTTTCCCACAGTGAATGGTAAGTTAGGTTACGTTTAAGTTTTTAAGTCTCCGTTTAGTAAAAGTGAAAAGAATTGAAAAAAAACTGAACGATGAGTGCTCAGTCGTTCACAAACGTTGTTTAACAGCTGAAGAAATAAAGCACAAAAATAGGCCAAACCTACGATAATTTTAGCAGTAAGGCGGATCGAGACGCGGTTTTTTCCAGAAAACGACGCTGCTCCAGATGCTCATTGCCGATATTATATTCGTGTTCAGTGACCCCAAAAACCCCCGTGTAACGAGTTTCGATCAATTACATGTCGTATTTCTAGAAAATTAGAGGAGACGACGTGGATATCATCCGCCCTGGGCCCCAGGTACTCATGGGGTTCGTCGCCGTTTATCTTTGCATTTGTTAGTGAAAATACCAATGGCAAACACTCTGAACATAATTTCACGCTATAGGCCCACTTATAAATTAATAATTCCAAAGATGCTAATTAACAGATTGTTTTGTTATGTTAGCCTGACTCTTTGTGTGGCTTTACGAAATATTTTTGTGGTCGACCCTTAGTTGAATTGTTCCCGGACCCCTTGAAAACAAGGTATCAATTGACCCATGCTTTCCTTTGAAAATTTCGAGAATCATACCACTACCGCCCCAACAGAATTTATTTTGAAGTACAAAATTTAAATAATTCGACCAGGCAGCTGAACCGCTCACGTGAGTTGAGCAAATTTCCAAAATTGAGTTTATGGCCTATGTTTTAGGGTTTCAACCAACAATTTGGGAAATAGGTCTATTCACGACGGTGCTGAATAGCTGCAAAATGGTTCGCACGCCATTCCACATATTGGGAATATCTTCAATACACAATGCATTGCGTGCTTCGCACGCCAACCCCACTGTAGAATCCACCACATGGCTTTGAACCGGGTACTTCTATGGTATTTTACGTTTTGATCGATTTTTGGGGAACCAAGCGAGCTATAAGGTCGCATGAAAAACAAGACAGAATAACATCCTACATTTATATTGGTAGAAAAAACTGAAAAAAAAATTCACTCCCGTAGGAAAAATCTAAAAAAATACGTACTTCTGGTCGAAAAAAGTGCTTCTGATTGTTGGATTTTTTTGGTTATCGAACTCGTCCAAGCCAACTCGACGTAGACTGCCAACACGTTTACCAAATTTGTATTAAATCGGACTTAAAATGCGGCCGCTAGAGTGCGAACACTCACATGTATATATATGATTTTTAACGACACCCCAAAACGTGTTCTGGGGACCATGATCGGTGCTCATTTGCTACTCCCGACCTTGAGTCTTACCATAAGGGCCACTGAAATAGCTCACTTTTCCTATGGAAATTCGCTAATAATTGAAGAAGAAGTTTGTCTAATATTGTAGTCCACCAGGTGTCCGAGAACTCCCTACCAATACAATATCATTATTAAAGTGTCTAAATATACCTAGTTTTATAAATTTCCTTTCTTTTTAATTTTTCAATTTGCATCTCTAAAACTGGTATACTAATATACCAAGTTAAAATTTTGCAAAGATTTTTAATCTATAAAGGCCAAACTACAAAAAAACTACATATATTTAACCAACCTACCAATTTAAAATTTAAAAAATGGACTAATAATATGACTTTTCTGCAGGCTTAAGTATAAATTCATGGGGTAATATTTGTTTTCAAAAACCCATACAGACAGAAAACTTGTAAACTAAGCAATATGGGGCACGTGTTATATTCTATCTTTTATAGTTTTGAGTTGCTGTATAACACGGTAGTTGGTTGCTAAGCACACTGGAAAATTAGCTTTTACAAAGAGTTGGCATGTATTTAATCTCTAACTAACCCAAACTTTTAAATGAGTTATCATCGCTTATTTTCTAATTTTTCTAATGAGAAACAGAAGTACAAGCAAATCTATACTAATATTACAAAGAGGTAAAGATTGTTTTTTGTCTGTTTGTTTGTATGTAGGGGGTAATCTCTGGCACTACTAAACCGATTGAAAAAATAGTTTTACTAATAAAAAGCTACAATATCCCTGAATAATTTAGGCTATAATTCATTTGGGTAAAATCCTTTTTTATTTCAATATTTGTAAATTAAGTCGGAAAAAATCTTAGGTTAGTTCCTTTAATGGTAAACCAACACATGTATTTACATTTATTACCATAGCAACCAATTGAATAAAATAACAGATAATATAGCGGTTTCCTTCAATATTTCCATTATCAGCTGACTTCAAAATTTGAAGCAATTATTTTTGTATTTATAGCTTTTAGGTTAGGGTTTTAAAGTGTAGACCTGAGCATTGCTAGTTCTTTTAACCATCATTAACTGCTGTTATAAAATATACGAAATAATTTGGTTTGAACATTTAACATTATTTACCATCTTAGATTTGGGGTTATTATTAACCCTACACCTTTATTATAAAGACAACAACATGATCATGTATGTAGAAGGTTCCAACGGGGTTGGCGTGCGGAACACGCAGTTGTTTCCCCTATCGTTCTATTTTAAATGTGAATATAATTATTACAGGTTTAAAATAATAATAATTTAAAAAAAAATCTGTTTAGTGTTCATACATTCAAAACGAATTCCATTTAAAGGAAACCAACGTTAAAAGCCGATGAATCCGTGGACAAATCTCATTTCATACGTATAAAAAAATAAAACCCGCCTTAAATTGCCAACTTTACGGAGCGAATAAAATTCCAAGAGAACCAATTTGAGCGTTTCAAACACCGTTTGGAAAGTGGGGCAGGAAGCAATTGAAAATCCAGCCACGTCATCAACAGCTCCTGACGTCCCTCGCTAAGTTTATAGCGGCGTTTACATACGTCATCCGTGTAACTGGGTTAACTGAACATCGTCATTATGTAGAGTTAGAAACTAGTTTAGTGCTGAAACAAGCTATTCACTGTGCCAACATACTTTGTAACTGAACGTAAATTTATCAGATTGTGAAACTAATTCATAATCTACACAAATAAATTAGTGTCTTTCTGTGATTTCAAAATATAAGTTTTTTTTTTGAAAATTTTATTAAAATAAAGATAAAAACAGTTTTTCTCTTTAGAAATGTTTACAAATTTAAAGATTTTGGGGATATTTACAAGTTTTAATCTGAAAAAATTTGAAAATTCGCACAATAAAGTATTGTCTCTCGGAATCCCAGTAAAACGAAGCATAAAAGGTTCGTATACCAAATAATCGTCAATGATAGGAGTAAACTACCAGAAAAAGACCAAAAATTAAGGTGACGTAATATTAGGTAACCAAATTTAAAGTAAACATAGGCCTACTAAATTTTTAGGGTTATCATTTATTTTCAAAAATTGCAAATGGGCGGTGAAGCTAGGCTGAACGCTTTGACATTGCCTCATTTCAAACCATTTTATAAGTTCATATTTTGTAATTAAGTGTTGCAAAAACAAAACTGAATATTCTTTATAAAATTTCGGATCCGGCTTGCAAATTATTTTTCGTTATTAATTTTGTATTGTCCTAGGAAAAATATTCAAACTTTGTACTTACAAAATGTCAATTACATAACAAATCGAAAGCATTTAAAAAAAAACTCTAAAATAAAATGCAAAACGGATGCGTATTGTGACTGTGCCTAAAATGAGACCTTGCAAACGATTTTGTGATAAAAAATAAACGAAATATATGGTTTGAAATTTAACATTGCTCTTGTGGGATACAAATACAAGATAGCCGCCACTACAGCAGACCCCTAACGCGGGTTGCGGTAATGGTTAACAAATATAAAATGTAATGCGTAACGAAAAAAGTGATATTAATTGGTTGCTGTGGCAATGACAAATATAAAATACGAGTAACAAAAAAGCGTTATCAAATCGGTTGCTACGGCAATGAATGTAAATACGTACATTCAAGAAACATGTGTTTTGGTTCATTAATTTAAATTTAAGAGACGATCGTTCCGTCCGGCGTAGTTCAGATATCGTCAAGCGCTGAAATACTTTCCATAAACATGAAATGTTGGTTCATCAGTCTAGGCCTAACCTAAAATTAATGTGTGTGTATTTAATTTATTTTACCTGCCTTAAGGCTCTTCTTTACCTTGAAGAAAACTCCCAAGTGTACAGTATGATTTCAATACAAAACGTCTGTTTGAAGCCGCAAAATCGTTGAAACATGCATTCGTAATAACGTGTTTCGGATTCTATTTATAAATTAATAATCTGGGAAACTACTTTAAGTTTTAAAGAAGGCTTTATATTTTTTACGTGTTGGCTTAAAATATGGAAGTTATTACTTAAAACTACCAAAAAATGTGTTAAAAATAATCGATTTTTACTCAGTTTAACTGTTGATTAAAAGGAGTTGCCGTCGATTTCTTTCAATTATGAGATATAAGACAAAAGCACAAAGCCTTTAAGAACAATCTAAGAGGTTTTACAACTTTTTAGGTTGACAAGCGGCGTCCGAAACACGGTAGTACGAAGTGCGCATTTTTGCTGTCTTACGCAAGGTATAGAAGACTCTTAACGGCAACATACAATAATTTTAGTTTAGGCCTAGACTTAAAATTACTTTCCAGGTAATTATTGTATGTATGTTGCCGTTACTGCATGTATTTACAATGAATGGGCATTTGACTGTGTTTACCATCTTACCTTTGATGTTATAATTAATTCTACATTTTTATTATAATAACTATAAACTTATGGAATCAGTAAATAATTGTATAAAAAGTAGTCTAATAATAAACTGCAATTGAAAGATTAAAATTATGTGTGTATTTTGCCGTTAAGACTGGTAAAAGAATTGAAGAAAAGGCGTGATAAACTTCGTTCCTGAAGGGAATCCCACGACAGCACACATTTACTTTTTTACTTATTTTGAATTTAATGATCAGCTATCGACAGTATTGTTGTAACAGCCTGTGTAACAACACATTAAAAACCACAGTGTCGTGACATTAAACTATTTTAATACGAGTAATCATTCTTTTTTAAATGTCTACACCATAAAAGCCAAACACATTTTGATTATAAGCGAAACATAATTACTGCAATAAACGGCCTATATATCTCTCAGCGTGTAATTAACGTTTTACAGTTTTCACGTGACTGGATGGGTTTTTAATAACTTAATTATTCGCGTATTGGCGGAAATACTCATCAGAATATTTGATCGAAACCCGTCGCAACAAAAAATCACGCCGGTAATTAATTACCTTTATACAGGGTGTGACACATCTCCTGCTCTATGCAGGAAACAGAAACGAAAGTAGTCGCGGGACTGCCGACAGAAGTGAAAACAATAAAGAATACAAATCGTTGGTAATATTGGTTTAATCTGAAATTCGATTATTTTAACACCGCCAAGTAAACTACTTTAACACAACTTACGAAATGAGGAAGCACCATGTCCAATTCAGAGGTATTACCAAGTAAACTATTTTAACACAACTTAGGAAATGCGGAAGCACAATGTCCATTTCAGAGGTATTACCACGTAAACTGTTTTAACGCAACTTATGAAATGCGGA
>JAGFPH010001188.1:92496-107290 GCA_018207615.1 Philaenus spumarius
CTGTTTTAACGCAACTTATGAAATGCGGAAGCACAATGTTCCATTTCAGAGGTATTACCAGGTAAACTGTTTTAACGCAACTTACGAAATGCGGAAGTACAATGTCCATTTCACAGGTATTACCAAGTAAACTGTTTTAACACAACTGACGAAATGCGGAAGCACAATGTCCATTTCAGAGGTATTACCAAGTAAATTATTTCAACACAACTTAGGAAATGAGGAAGCACAAAGTCCATTTCAGAGGTATTACTAATTAAACTATTTTAAGACAACATACGAAATGCGGAAACACAATGTCCATTTCAGAGGTATTAACAAGTAAATTATTTTAACACAACTTAGGAAATGAGGAAGCACAAAGTCCATTTCAGAGGTATTACCAAGTAAATTATTTTAACACAACTTAGGAAATGCGGAAGCACAATGTCCATTTCAGAGGTATTAACAAGTAAATTATTTTAACACAACTTAGGAAATGCGGAAGCACAAAGTCCATTTCAGAGGTATTAACAAGTAAATTATTTTAACACAACTTAGGAAATGAGGAAGCACAATGTCCATTTCAGAGGTATTAACAAGTAAATTATTTTAACACAACTTAGGAAATGAGGAAGCACAATGTCCATTTCAGAGGTATTAACAAGTAAATTATTTTAACACAACTGACGAAATGTGGAAGCGGAAGCTCAATGTCCTTTACAATGGTATTACCAAATAAACTGTTTTAACAGAACTTACGAAATGCGGAAGCACAATGTCCATTTCAAATTTATTACCAAGTAAACTATATACTCTGCTATAAACACATGTGCACTATATATAACAGAGCGTGACGGTAAAATCCGATTCACCGCCCGCAAAATTTTTTCGGACGCGGTGCGACTATAGAAGAATTCACTTTAATAAGTCCAGTCATAAGTAGGTAAAACGTGACAAAACGTGCATATGGATGAAAAGTGGATTTTTAATCCTCGAAGTCCTATCGTCTCGCAGTGAAAGTTCACAGCATGAAAGTAAATTGAATTCTCTCTATGGTAGACAGTCCTAGTTTGTTTTTGTTGAAAAAAGAAGAAAAAAAAGACGACAATATTGTCAGCTGTAAGCGTGGTTTGATTACGTTTGTGTAAACTACGCAGTTGTTTGATTCTGTTCAAGCTTGTTGTTTATAACGCGAGTTTTTTTAGTGTTTCATATGATTTTTAGTAAATAGTTTACTTTAGTTAGAAATTATGGAGAATAAGTTTTTTTAATTTTACTATAGGCAAGGCCGTAGCCAGGGGGGATGGGTTTTGGCCCCTCCCGAAATCCCGAAATTAATTAGTAAAATTTAATAATACTAGGTCTAAAAAGTGCAAATTAAATTACAAAATAGACAACACAACAGAGGATCCAGCAACATATTTTACATCATTGTGCATTGCATGCAAACTGATATTTGGATTTGCTTAATAAACTACAACGTACAATACACATGGATGCAGTATAGGTTACAGCCTTACTCTCTAGTGAGCTTGATCTTATCAAAATAAGAAAACTATGAAAGTTTAACAAAAATTCTTCACTCTAACAATGCACGCAATGCATTGTGTATTGAAAAATCTCCCAATACGGTTGTTTCCGTGCGAAGCACGGAATGCTATGTGCATTGAAAATTCTCCTAATACGGGAGTAGTCGTGCGAAGCACGCAATGCTCTGTGTATTGAAAATTCTCCTAATACGGGAGTAGTCGTTCGAAGCACGCAATGCTTTGTGTATTGAAAATTCTCCCAATAGGGGAGTAGTTGTGCGAAGCACTCAATGCTCTGTATATTGAAAATTCTCCTAATACGGGGGTTAGCGTGCAAAGCACGCAATGGTCTGTGTATTGAAAACTTTTCCAAGACGGGGGTTGGCGTTCGATGCACGCAATGCTCTGTGTGTTTAAAGTTCTCCCAATACGGGGTTGGCGTGCGAAGCACGCAATGCTATGTGCATTGAAAATTCTCCCAATACGTGCGAAGCACGCAGTGCTCTGTGCGTTGAAAATTCTCCCAATACGAGGGTTGGCGTGTGAAGCACGCAAAGCACTATGTATTGAAAATATTCACAAATATGGGGTTAACGTGCAATTCACTGTGCGTCGGCCGCTTCTCATAGTATTCAGTGTCAAGCTCACGTGTGCGTCCTTAAGCAGGGAACGTTTTAAATGGCTTTAAATTAAAATCCCCGTTCCTGACCTGACCCCCTCTAAAAAAAAGTTTTCCTGGCTACGGCCTTGAACAGGGTTAGATTGTTGTCTCCAGCCTGCGGTATACTCAGAATTCACTGGAGAATTAATTTGTATGTATTGACGGTTGCAGTTCCCAGTATTACTATAATTAATTCACAGTTTCGATATAATTCCACAGTTTGGTATGCTTAGAGCACGCGTTGGGATTAGAGGGAATCATGTTTCACTTGTCCGTCTATCCCACTAAATCCTAGCTCAATGTATAACCAAGACATGTTATGTTGTAGACATTTCAGCATAACCATAGTTTATCGATGCAATAACATTGTGTTATGATAAATGAGGATCGGTACACATGTGTTGTGTACTTTATGTGATGTGGATTGGTACACATGTTATATACTAGATGTGAATTATTATAACACCAGTAAGAACCCGTGAAAAATCCCAGGCAGACTAATTATTACTCGATACACATCATAAATACATTATTTAAAAAATACTATGTAAAAACTGACTTTATCTTGGCCTATCTAACTATGATGACTGGAAGTTTTAACTAGAGCGTACGTCATAACGCGCTTTGGAGTCTCTTCAGAAAATGTGCAAGTTTCAACTAGGACCACAGACTGCACTAACGAATTTATTTTAAATATTTAACGTTTCATTTTAGTCAGCATAATGAACTTGTTTCGATCCGCCTACTTGGAATTTGGAATTAAGAAATACTCATTTGTTATTTGATAAGCTATTTAAAATGTATTATCATTTGAACATAGCTCGGTCAGTTCATAAACACAGCCTAACCTCTGAAAGACAATATTGTAAAACCAATACTCGTACAAAATCGTTCAAAATGTTGTATTGTTATAGTGTCTGACAATGTTATTTTATTTTCCCGTTTAATTATTAAAACAAAGCCAAACTACTTAAAAAAATACAAGTTTCATCGTAGTAATATGAAGTAAAAAAACCTCATTTGACGTAACAACTTGTAAGACATATAACGTCTTATGACGTGCCTACTGATTTACAAACTAGCAAAACGTCCTAAGACGTGCCGCATGAAAATTTAACTTTTCCCTCCTAAATTCCGTTCTACCAAATCTTTGTCCTGGAAATCTAATTTACTAAAAGGACGTTATGCGAATAGTTTGACGTAATTGAAATATACTGTGAAATTGTGACGCTTAGTTTCGGCCCAACTTTTGCCCGGAACCGCGTTTACGGCCTATAAAAAGGATCGTAAATTTGTCCTTCCCGTTCCTTAATTATTCCCCCCCCTCGACGAAGCTTCTGAATGTAATCAACGCTTTAATTTCGTCCTTTACTTTTTATACCTTTGTACGTCTTTTAATTTCTTCGCAAATTTAATGGTTTTTATTCGAGCCAAGTTTTATTTAGGAACACGGGAAGCGAATGTTTTTTATTCTTTACCGCGCGAAAAAAGTATTGTCGAAATGTAAATTGGGGTTTTTTTAAATGTAAAAACACCAGGAAGGTTTAGCCGCTTTGCACGTTAACGTTGCTTTTTGTTATTGCATTAACTTGTTCTTAAATTTGTAGGCTCTGCCTGGACAAAACATACAAATTATCTAGTGCGATTTATTTGTCGGTAAATCTTAAGTGCGAGTAACTTTTCTTATATTTATCTAAGTGTTCTAATATATGGCCTTTTCATTTAGGGAAATTAGTGGAGTAGTTGTGGAAACAAATTCAATTCCTCTGAAAGTTTGTTTTACAATGATATAAACTTTTTGTTGAAACTGAATTCGAACCGTTGAACCGTCCATCAACGATAAGGGGTTGAGCGTTCAGTAAGAGAGTGATTCATTTTGACTGCTGACTATTGTTGGGACTCTTACAAGAGAAAAAAAAATGTAAATTGTGTGCTTAAAACCACACGGAGGAAATGTAAACTTTTTAACACAACTTACGAAATGAGGAAGCGCAATGTCCATTTCAGAGGTATTACCAATCAAACTATACATTGTGTTAACGTTAACGGGTTAAGCCTATGACGTAGGACAATCTGTTACACTTATATACCCAACTCAAATGTACTAAACTAGCAATGAGTTCGTGGCCTAACCGGCTAAGGCGTAAGTCTATGGTGATGGACTCTCCTGGTTCGAATCTCGGCAAGTCCATAACTTTCTTTCAAACTGACGGAATATAGCTTTTCAGAAAATGCATGAGAAAATGCGTGACGGTAAAATCCGATTCACTGCCAGCAAACATGGCACCGAGGTGCGCCTATAGAAGTTTACACTTCAAAAATCTATGTTGTCATCCCCCTCCCTCAGCAGATGCACAACTTTGGGGAGGGGGGCTGGTGCTTAGTTAAATTAAAACATTTTTTTAACGAAGTATAATGTTGTAGGAACAAGGAAATGAGGCAAAACAGCCCCTTAATGATAGTTAACAATCTATTAGCTCATGTTTTTTGTTTTGTGTTTCAGGTAAGGTGTAATTCATTTGAGGGTGACACTTTTCACGTCTGTCGTAAGTATAAACATAAATAAAGGACTTTATTCATATGTTTTTTAGCGATTTTCCATAGGAAAGACGAGCTATTGCAGTGAGACTTATGGTAACCTAAGGTAGGGTGTAATTAATGAGCACCGATCACGGTCCCCAGAACACGTCTTGTGGTGTCATTAAAAATGATATGTGTTTGCACTATATAGCTGCATTTTACGTCCTATTTGATCTAAATTTGGTACACACGTTGGTTTTATAAGTGGCTAGGACGAGATTGTTAGCCGAAAAATCCAACTACCGGACGTAATTTTTTTAGATTTTCATCTATAGTAAATATAGTATACAGGGTGTAAAAAAAACTTTCAGGACTTTGGGATATGATTCCTCATACAAAAAGGAAGAAAAAAGTTCATATGAAGGTATGTCCTAAAAAGTTTAGTTTTTTTTTTGTACAAAATACATATCTAGAGAATGGTTTGACTATTTGAGTTCAAACTTGGCATGAAGATCTAAACATGATCTATCTAAAGAAAAATAATCGATACTATCCATTTTTATAACAATGATATATATTTTAAGAGAAATAAGCGATTGAATCCAATTATGAGTTCAAAATGACGGCTGTTTGAAAATTTCAAAACTAAATTACTCAAACACCAAACATTTTGACAAACAAATGTCAAAACACCTTTTTTGTAGCCCTTTTGATTCCCTATATGATGGTGCAATTGTCAAAACAATCGGATGAAGGATAATTGCTAAGTTATAGATAATGACAGCAAATGTGCATACAACATGATGTAGTGTACATACAATATGATGTAGTGTACATACAATATGATAAAATGTGTTGGTAGATGATGCCGGGTTAAACAAACCAACAATTACACCTAACTTAACTATTCATCCAATACTTTCGACAGTGAGACCATCCGATAAGGAATCAAGAGGGTTACAAAAAAGGTATCTTGGCATTTTTTGTTAAATTTAACTGTTTTTGAGTAATTTTGGTTTGAAATTTTCAAACAGCCGCCATTTTGAAACTCATCATTGCTTAATCGCTTATTTTTCTTGAGATATATCATTGTCAGGTTAAACTTCATGGTAAGTTTGAACTCAATTAGTCAAACCAATCTCTAGATATGAATTATTTTGTACAAACAACAAAATGGCGGATACCTGTAAAACTAAACGTTTAAGGACATACTTTCATATGAATTTTTTTTCTTTTTGTATGACTAATCATATCCAAAAGTCCTGAAAGGTTTTCTTACATCCTGTATATGATTTTTAATGACACCCCAAAACGCGGGTTCTGAGGATCGTGATCGGTGCTCATTGACCACTCCCAACCTTAGGTCTTACCATAAGAGTCACTGCGATAGCTCATCTTATTATGGTAATACTCTAATAACAAGCAATGACGTAGGCTATACATTGCGTTTAAATACAATGCAGACAATAAAATATGCAATTTAATACTTGATTAAGAATAGGGTTAATGGAATGAATAATCCAATATACAATATACTTAGGTAAAAACAATGAATGATAGTTGAATGTGCTACCAGAGAGAACATCTATTCGATCAAGTTCAAGAAGTATCCGGGATATAAACTCAGCCTTAGCCACACAATAATATGTAGGCCTATATAAGGTTTTTTTTAAACTCTTATAATTTTTGATATTTCTGGGAGGATATTAACGAAAAGTGAGATTAACCAGCATGAGATGAAAGTTTATAAACTAAAAATCTGCTGTTTGGTTCAATAATTTCCAGCTTGTCTTATGGGTTTGATCACACTTCAATTATAAACGGAGAACTTGTTCAAGAACATACGTGCAAGCGTAAGAAGTAGGCCTACCTCCAACGTATTTGTATATTGTCTAGACAGGTTGAAATCGATATGGAATAAATTAAGTGAATTGTGAATTTAAAAAATAGCATTTATATTTTATTAGTAGCTGGTATCTGTGGCTTTGTTCTCAGATTTGACTAAATCATAAAAAGAACTATAGGCTAAATGTTGTGCCTTACCATTACACGGAATTTAAAACAAAAAAACTGTTTTAGATCCGTGTTTCATGGCCCAAACTTACACAGTGAGTTTCGCCCCAAAACGATTTATATATCCCTTTTAGGCCTACATAAATTATTTAATACCCCCCATTAAACGCTAAAAATCCCGTTTTCCGCCACTTTGTTACTCATAACTCACGAACATAAAAATGATTACAAATTAAGGTTTCATTTGCATTTAACATCTATGACTACATTTCACATTATTGCGTACTGTTTTGTTATATATATTTAACGGTTAAACCAGCTAATACAGTAAAAACAGTTGTTTTCGATCCAAATCAGTTGTTTTATTTATAATTGTCGCGTGTCACGTCCGTTCGCAAAACTCGTAATTTTGTTCGTAATGTTTTCAATTTTTCCGGATAAAAAGTAGCCTAGATTAATCTGTGAAAAGTCATCTACATAAAAATTAAATTTTCGTCAAAATTGGTTTATCCGTTCCGGAGATTAGCCCGGACAAAGAGACATATAGACAGAAAAACAGACGGACAGATATCAAAATGCATGATTAGTTTTTGGTAAAGTGTGAATAACCATTTAAGCTTAGAAAAAGTATTTATTTCGAATTTACAGACAAACACTTTAATTTTATTTATATGTACAGATAATGTTCGACTTCCACATTCCTTCAAAATTTTTATTAATTTTGGGTTTTTACGTAATGTAAGTTCAAACAATATTAACCGTTCTAAACTTTGATACAAGTTCTACTCTGGTTTTAAAAAATGCTGAAATTTTAAAGGACGAATCTCTGGAGGACGCTATAACTAGAGCCCGCGCTAGGACCGTAAAATAGAGAGGGGGAGATCTGTTCACTTTAACTTTCACCCACTTCAGGATAGCATTTGCTTTATTTTTCTGAAAAGTCACTGAAAGTTGTCTCTATCATCTGTGACTCTTTGTGTGTCTGCGTTTTTTCTCATTCTGTTTGTATTTATTTTTCAAGTTTTAATGACATCTCGTTTCAAGTATTTTAGTTCTGGATTCCTAATTATTCTTAAATTTATGTTAGTCAAGGTTTTATGTTTTCTGTTTATTTTATATACATGTGTTAGTTTTTCACTTGATAACGAGGTTTGATTTAATCCCTCGAATCGTCGTTTACTGTTTTCTTTGTCTACAAATGTTGCCAAATTTCCGAACAAAAATTTTGAAAACAAAATCTGTATAGGTGCCCGATACAAACAAAGTTAACTGTTTCGCAATTCTATCAAAATAGTTTTTTTGAAATTATTCTTATTATTTTCCAGTTTGTTGCAGCAACTAAAAGTGTTTATTATTTTGTATTTCTTCCATTAAAAGTTTTAATTAGCTGTCATATTCCACACCGTTTGCGATAACAGTAAAACATGCTTTTGTTGAAAACTTAAACTAATATTACAAGTAGAACTAGCGCAACACAAGTATTATGAATTAGTTTTATAAACTGCGCAATGCATTTATCGTAACCTACATAGGGTGATGTTATTTCTTATAATTACAAAATAACAATTTGTTTTTTCTAATTGTTTGTATTACATTAGTTTTAAAGTCCCTGTAATTGAAGTTAAGTTTCAAATTAGTTCTACAAGATTTAATGTGATATCTTGTTGAGTTCTATTCAAAATAATAAAGATTAAAAACTTCAACGGGTTGTAGGCAGAGTGAGGAAAAATTGTAAAGTCTATTTCAGCTTTTATTTGCCATTAAGAGACACCCTATGACGCTTCGGAATTTGGCCTCGGTGATTGCTTCGCTTCGCTCAAATGTGTAACGGAAAACATATGATATAAAGTCAAATTTCAAAAGTTCTGAAAATATTCAGGGGTTGACAAAAGGCAATTTTACATCTTAATATTTATTATTAAAAACACTAAAAGTTATCATGTGTGCTAATTGTAATGTTTGATTGAGTATTTGTTTAGGTTTTATATTAGTTTTTACATGCCATTTCGTGAATGAGTCGGTGAACATAGGTAAATAAGGATAGAAAGACGATACAAGGTTTTCTTTGTGGTTGGAACATGAGCATAGTTTTTAATTCTTTAAGTCAATATATATACTATCATTATATTATAGAAGTGCTAACACTTTAAGAACTTTTTTTCATAAAGGTGTCTCAACTGTGAAACCTCCAACTTGCGGCTTTTATTTTCAAAAAATATTCTCACAAAGGTATGATGGATTTCTCTAATGGATTTTTTACACATAACTTAAAAACATAAACTTAACAAGTCCTTAGATTTAATGATAACGTATGCCTAAATTAATACACTAAAATATTATATTCTTTTTAAGGTCTAATAAATTTTATAAATTGTGATCGCTTTTTAAATTTCTGATAAATAAAAAATTTTTAGTCGAGGCATTAATTTGTGTGTGTGTAGAAACACTAGGCGATGTTTCGACGATTACTTTTGGCATCATCAGGTGTAGGACTCAACACTTAAATTGATTTCATTATAACTACAGTATAATATAATAGATGACTCGTAAGAAAGTTTCGTAAGTTAGGAGTAGTAACATGATTTAATTCAGTTAGTTACTTTTATTTATAAACAACAGTTTATCACGATTTATAACGCTTTATGTTGATTTAATTTGATTGATTTGCGTGATAGATTACACTTGCCATCCAACTGTATTAGAATTACACTGCCATCCACTTGTGATTTATAATGTAAACCATCCAACTAACAGCTGTCATGTTAGTTAAACATGTTTTTAACGGATGGTGAATTAGGAACCGTATGAACTTTCATATGAAAATCTTTTTAAATAAATTTTTGTAACGAATACATAATTTTTAAGCTGTTTGGCTACTTTTCGTCAATAGAGGGGAACATTAGCTTTCAAATTAAGTTTGAATCATAAATTTTTATGAAGAATTAAGGTAGATATTGCCTTGAGAAATAATATAAAAGGATAAATGAATACCTTTTTTTGTAGTCGAAGCATTTCATTTTTGCTATGTAGAAATACTACAGCGCTGAATCGCCGATGATTTAGGTGTAGGACTCAACACTTAAACGGAATAGATTACAACAATAAACACACATGAAAAACACAGCACAATATAAATAATAAAACTATATGAGGCTTCACGGGTGTGGTCATATAGTTGATCGAGAACTTCCGTCTACAAAATATGTATCTACTTATATAAAGCTGGACGGTAACTCTGATTCATTAATTATTAGGCACTTCCCGTAATCGGATCCCCCTCAACCTTATACTTGAATTAAAGCTCTCGACGAGAAACTTTTGGGAAAATTACCAGAATTTAACATTTTTAAATTTTGGAGGAACCTTTTGGGCGGGAAAGATTTATCAAATTTTTTAATTTTTTCACTTTGAGCGCGTTTTGTAAGAAAACGGCAAGAGATAGTAAATAATGATAAATACAAAAGTTGTAGAAAATTAAATGTCAAACGAACGATTTTCCGTCAGATTCAAGATATAATCATCCATTTAGCCACTATTCATCCGAGAAGGGAGGCTTCGCCCAACGTCTTTAAAGCTAGACGGGTTCACCGATTCACTGACATAAACTATGAGGCACTTCCCATAATCGTACCTCCCTCGACCTCATACTTAAATTAAAACTCTCAACGAGAAACTTTCATTAAAATTGCTAAAACTTAATATTTTTTGGGCGGGAAAGATTTTTCCGATTTTTTCTATTTTTTTATTTTTTTACTTTGAGCGCGTTTTGTAAGAAAACGGTAAGGGATAGAAAAAAAATGTTAAATACAAAAGTTGTAGACAATTTAATTTCAAACCGAGATTTTCCATCAGATTTAAGACCCAATCATCCATTTAGCCAATATTCATCCGAGAAGGAGCTCCTGCACACAATCCTTCAAATTCCCCATGTTAATCTTATGGAGATAATGTTTAATGAGTTTGAGTCAGCTGCCAAATAATACAGCTGATTTATGCTCGGTCACCTAAGTACAAACGAGCCAAACATTAACGAGATTCTTTAGCGAAACTTCCAACTGCGAGCGAAGCGAAGCAGCCAATCTGAGACCGAAGGACGAGGCGGGGTTGGGACGCAAATTGTCCAGGGGCAGAGCCCCTAGTTTATTTATATATACACTTAAAGTATTAACTTGTCTTGTCTTTTAACTATGACTCGTTCCTAGAGTATTATTGCTGGTAGATTATAGCATTTTAATCAACGTTTTTAATCTGCTGGAATTTGTAAATGATTATTCAGTTAGTAGAACGTTGCTACTTAAACATTTAAACAAAATTTGACTTAGAAAAAATATTGTGACCAAATATGATTTTCTTTCCAAACAAATAAAACCTATAAAGATAATTACGGATTTTCAACTCTATGCTTATAGATGCACCATTTCCACTGAAGAATTATGAACCTTATATAAAATCTGTAAGACAATATTAACAACATCCTTTTGTTTCTTCCGTTTAAAAATGAGACGATAAATTGTTCAGCACCGTAACGCCATACGCGAATTTCATATTCGATTACCTTTTATGTACATCCATGTGTGCGAAAGCCTTTGCTATATTTCTGCCCGCCTTTCTTCTGGATCCAAAAACACGTCTGGAATTGTTAAAACCTTTCGACATGAACTTATGGTTCCAATCTTGCCACGAAAATAGAGCAATCTATCCCGGTCCAACCCCTCCTTCAGTACAAACCCAGGAGAAATAATGCATTCTTGATGGTAGCATTGATGTATTTCCACCCTTTCTGAGGGGAGATATTCAATGCCACACATGCAACGGCAGTCCGAACTGAAGCAATCTTTGGCTGATAATCTAGAGAATGTTATGTAAATATGACGAAATGAAAATAATAGTACTTTATTATTTACATAAAAAAAAGTGTTTATTATTATTATTGATGTTTTGGTTATAGACGGGGGGAGTGGGGTCAACGTATATATAATTAACGAGGTCGAACTTACACAGCTGTTATGGAGATTCCAAATATCAAACTTGACGAGCGCTTTTAACCGCTTTGCCACTCCGATGTCCTAACCTAAATACAATCGTAGACAATTTTTAATCTACGTCGAAAGTTAATTCTTGTTTCTATGTTAGTATGTGTCTCAGAAATTACTGATCCTTATCGTTTACTGGGAGACTTTTTGTAGTAATGTTCGCCAATTAGTTTTCTTTTTAGAAAAAGTATATTTTGGTAGGCCGTTAGATATATTCATTAGAACGGTGATAAAAGTTTCCACTTGAAAAATGTAAAATTTTGGGAAATGAAAAACTCGTACACAAAAAAATTCAAATGACAATGTATGTAGAATTAGATTTAAAATTAAAGGAGGCTTAAAGATAAGCATATGCCGATTAAAATAATTTTGGTACGAGTTTCCCATTTCCGAAATTCATTCAACATGTCTTTGATGCTAAACAAAACTTCAAAAACTCGCCCAAGTCTGACATCGCTTGAAATTGTGTATCAGTAGCAGTGTATGGTAAAAATTTAAGTACTAAAAATAAAACTGTTTATTGATAATAATTTAAAATTCGAAAACCAAAATGTTGTACGTTTAGGTTTCTATTTTGAAACCGCTGTTTTAAGGAAAATTTGTTTTTATTGTTTATTTTAAGAGGCCTTTAAATTAATGCAAATCTCAACCTACGTTTGCATTCTACAAAAACAAACTTATCAAACAAATGTATGCCTTTTGGGTTAAACAAAACAATTTTTTGCGAACTTCCATAAGAAAAATGAGCTATTGCAGTGGCCCTTATGGTAAGACCCAAGGTCGGGAGTAGCAAATGAGCACCGATCATGGTCCCCAGAACACGTTTTGTGGGGTGTCATTAAAAATTATATATATGTATATATGTGTTCGCACTCTAACGGCCGCATTTTAAGTCCGATTTGGTTCAAATTTGGTACACATTTTGGTTGTCTACGTCGGACGAGTTCGTTAGCTAAAAAAATCTAACAATCCGAAGCACGTTTTTTGACCGGAAGTAACAATTTTTTTAGGTTTTTCCTACCAGAATGAATTTGTTTTTGAGGTTTTTTCTACAAATATAAATGTAGAATGTTATGTTGCACTTTTTCTTTTTTTTACGTCATCTTGGTTTTTATAGCTCGCTTGGTTCCCCCAAAACGTAAAATATCATAGAAGTACCCGGTTCAAAACCATGCGGTGGATTCTAACGTGGGGTTGGCGTGCAAAGCACGCAATACATTGTGTATTAAATACACTTACCAATATGCGGAATTGCGTGCGAAGCACCGTCGTGAATAGACCTATTTCCCAAATTGTTGGTTGAAACCCTAAAACATAGGCCTATAAACTTAATTTTGGAAATTTGCTCAACTCACGTCAGCGGTTCAGCTGCGTGGTCAAATTATTTATATTTTCTGTACCTTGAAAAATAACCGATAACATGATATAAGTTATTGTCAAAAAATCTAAAACGAAAAAATGGATAAATTTAAAATCAGATTTGTTTGTCATTTAAAAAAATCATCTTAAAATTTGCCTATTTCGAGATGTTAAATATATACATGGTAATGTTTTGGATTTTGGCATATATAGGGGATTAAAAAAGAACAAACAACGCGTATACCAAATTTAAATTCTTAATAATCTCAAAAACTATCGTTAATTTAAAAAGAGTATAACCAAACAATGGCTGACAGACGAAAAACAAAGCGTTTCCGGACCTATGTTCATGTCAAGATCCTGAAGTTATACCGGTTAACCTTGACTCTATACATAGAAGAAATAATAATCCATTTTCGCGTCTTTCTCAATTTTCGCGGTTGGTAGATCTGAAAACCTACCACCTAAGGAATACATATTTACTGATTTTGGAGTTATAAGTGTTTTGGTACAAAAAAAAAACAATTTCGTACATTTCACTGTTTTTTGCGGTCAGATATGGAATCGTCAAAAATATATGTTTAATGAGCAGCTAATGGGTGATATTAAATTTCAAATGTGTATACAACAGTACTACGGCGTCCATTAGTGTACAATGGTGAGAGTGGTAGGCTTTATCATTAAAATTCATCAACTAATGTACACTAATGGACGCTGTTTTACTATTTCCCTTTGTTCGATGAATTTTCCTGTTGTACCCATGAAATTAAATGGGCTTAAAAAATTTACGTTCGTAATTTTTTATAGAAATTTATCGTTTTCTCATTTTGAATTTTTAAATTGGTTTCATTTTTATACAAAGTATTGAAACAATCTGATTAGTTTTTTTGAAAACTAGGTGTTTGCGTTGTTGAGCGCAGTGAGAAATTTCAACTCAATCGGTTGAGCCGTTCTACAGGTATACGTTATTAAGTAAACCAAAATGGTGGATAGCTGACAGAAGAAGTGTTTCCGGGTGTCACAAAAACCTTAACGGGTTATACAGGATTGTAGGCCTATACATTGAAATAAATAATTTTAAATGTCTAGTACCTTTTTTCGAATTCGGCTTAGTTTATTCTAAATCCGTCATTTTTTTTTACAAAAACTCACTGTAACTCCAGAAATAGATAAGATTTTGAATTGAAATTTTATATAAGCATTTTGATGTTATGATTTACAAGTGCACCAAACACCAAGAGTTTATGTTGATATATTTTTAAATGGCAGCCGTTACATATTTTTAATGTAGAATATCTTGAAAACCTCAAATTTTACAAAAATATGTGTAAGAGACAAAATATTTGTTTTTCTCGTTTCTGTAGGTCAAATGATAACCTAGTTATCGAGAAAAACAAATGATACAAAATGTTCAGCAACTTTTTCGAACTCGGCTTTATTGGCAATCCGACATTTTATTTTTTAACAAAAACTGACTGAAACTCCAGAAATAGAAAAGATATTGAGTTCAATTTTGGTATATAAGCATTTTGATGTTACGATTTACAGTTGTGCCAAGTACCAAGAATTTATGTTAATAACTTTTACCAAGAATTTATGTTTATAATTTTTACCAAGAATGTATTTATATAATTTTTAAAATGGCAACCGTTACAAATGTTTAAAGTGGAATATCGTGAAAACAGTTTACAAAATAT
>JAGFPH010001188.1:114813-134011 GCA_018207615.1 Philaenus spumarius
ACTAAGAAAGGGTATGAAAAATTTCGAAATTTTAGGAGGGGTTTGGGGCGATCAAATTTACTAAAATCATAATTTCAGATCTTTTATTATTATGACAATAGTGCTTTTATTATTTAAGATCTATGTATATAAAAGCCAAATACCACTCACTGACTGAACACCTAAAAAGAATACAATTACGTTAAAAAGACTGAAAATACCAACCACCACGGGCAACGCCGTACGGGTCATCTATTATATAGATGAGACAATAATCTGGTGTATATATTGCATATTTGCTTTAGCAAAACTATTGCATTACACCAGCAACCGCAGGAATTCTTTCGTCTAATCTCGGGAACTTTCGGTCTTTCATGATGCAATATTGCGTGAAGCTTCGAAATACTTTCAGAACTTTAGAATTATAGGGTTGCACATTAATTGACCTAAAACACGTGATATTTTGGACGCAAAATTTATTTTAATAAATTAGGTTTACTGAAATAAGAATTCAGCGGTAAAAAAAAAAATCTCACATTAAAATTAGTGTTTCTTTGTCCTCTATAGACTCAAAAACCGCTCGACCGATTTCACTAAGAATTTCACATTTTATCCATATTAATGCCAGGAGTATTAAACGTACGATTAGTACAGACTGAGGGGTTGAAATGGGGTTGTTATAAATATAAATTGAAGCGACCGAAGCATTTACGGATCCACTAGTAAAAATATAAAACATTTTTTGAAAAAGTGTTTTATTTAATCTATTGTTACATGATCTAATACAAATTCCATTTTTAAACTATCAACTACTATAAAAGCGAGTGTACGTACGTACGTGAGTAAACATATAGTATAACAGCTGATTTCACCCATCATCTGTAAACCCTTAAACACACCCAGCGTAGATTATACTTTGGTGTTATGTTAACAACTTCAATCACTATAATTTCTTGAGAAGTTAATTTTTTTAAATATGAGTTATAGAACTAATGTACGCTATAATACGTTATAAGATTTACTTTGAGGTTATAAACCGAATATAAATACAACCTTTTATAATCAATATATTTCTTAATACAAATTTAAAGAAGAGATACCTATTAGTTTCATTTCGGAAACATTCGTACATCTTCGTATAACCTATACACTTATTCGATTAGTAATTTCTTCACTATAATATTAATAACTTCTAAATCATTTGATATAGCAATCTATATAATAAAAATGAATTGTTGTTCCTTTGCAAGCGCATCACTTGAGAACGGCTGGACCAAGTTGGCTTTTTTTTGTTTTAAAATGTTCGTAATAGTCCAAACTAGATTTTTATATAAAGACAAATTTGAAAATTTCCTCAAAGTTTCAAATTTGGAAAAAAAAACTAAACAGCTTCTTTTGTATCGACTCAAGACCATAGCGCACAAAAACAGCTATTCGTATAAAAAAGCTTAGAAACACTTCATGTTTGTTTACATTCATTACCATAGCAACACCACTTAGCAAATTTGAAGAGTCTTAGCTTTTTTAACACAAACAAAAATCAACGAAAAGCGCTTACAAAATTATAATTCAATTCAAACATCAGTTATTATCTATATATATATATCTATACTTATAAATGCCAAATACCATTGACTCATTGACTCACTGATTCATCACAGTTTCTCCAAAACCACGAGGCCTACAAACATGAAATTTGGCACTAATACTCTTTATAGGTTCTAGACGCGCACTAAGAAAGGGTTTCCGAAAATTCGAAATTTTAGGGGGGGTTTTGGGGGGTCAAAAATACTAAATCACGATTTATCAAAACCTACCAAACGGATTGGAATGAAATTTGGTATGTAGCTTCCCCTAGGGCCATAGGTGCTCGCTATGAAAGGGTTTAAAAAAATTCAAAGTTTTAGGCGGGATTGGGGGGATCAGATTTACAAAATCACGATTTCTCTAAAACCATGGAACGGGTTGGAATGAAATTTGGTATGTAGCTTCCCCTTGGGCCATAGGTGCTCGCTAACAAAGTTTTTCAAAAAATTCGAAATTTTAGGGGAGGTTTGCTGGGTCAAAGTTACTACAAAAAACCATCTAATGGATTGGAATGAAATTTGGTATGTAGCTTTCTCTAGGGCCCTAGGTACTCGCTAAAAAAAGGGTTTTAAAAAATTCGAAACTTTAGGGGGGGTTTGGGGGGTAAAATTTACTAAAAATCCCCATAAGAAATACAAGGTGTAATATATTTATTGATATAATATATTTTTTGTTAATATACATTTAACTTTGAT
The DNA here is from genome assembly GCA_018207615.1 of Philaenus spumarius. Lineage (NCBI taxonomy): Eukaryota > Metazoa > Arthropoda > Insecta > Hemiptera > Aphrophoridae > Philaenus > Philaenus spumarius. The sequence continues at coordinate 117,075 of JAGFPH010001188.1, forward strand.
TTGTCTATCCGTGCAAAGCCGGGTCGGGCCAGCTAGTACTATATAAAATTCAAATACCACTCACCCACTCATCACGAAATCTTAAAAACTACCGAACGAATTGCAATGAAATTTGGTATGCAGCTTCCTCTAGGGCCTAGGTGCTCGCTAAGATGAGGCTTTCAAAAAATTCGAAATTTTAGGGGGGTTTGGTTGGTCAAAGTTACTAAAAAAACTACCGAACGGATTGGAATGAAATTTGGTATGTTTTTTTCTCTAGGCTGGCTCTAGGTGCGCGCTAACTAAGGTTGTAAAAAAACCTAAATCTTAGGGGGGTTTTGGGGGTCAAAGTTACTAAACATTCCCATATTTATTGACATATTTTTTTTTTTTTTTAATATACATGTAACTTTGATTTGTCTATCCGTGTAAAGCTGGAACGGACCACCTAGTATGAAATAAAAAGCAATTAATATATTGGACTTAATTGTTTTTTATTTCATACTAGCTGGCCCGATCTATATATTTAAAGAAAGATAATATAGTTGGATAGCTATTATTTAATAGTAATATAGTATTTTTATCTTTCTTTAAATATATAATAACGTATGTAAATAAAAATAGGCCTACAGTTTTATAAACCTTATTATTGTACACATTTATCGAGTTAAAAATCTCCGTCAGTATAATTAGGTAGGAATAGATAAGTAGGCCTAAATGTTGTTTTTAAATGGTTTGTTTGTTAAATGATGTGATTCTAATTAATCAGCCTGTGATTTTCAGGTGGGCTTACTGTTACAATAAAAATAGTAACATACTGCTTTATTATGATCGATATAAAACATTATCATTTAGAATAAATTATAAATTTTAATCACATTCTTGAAAAGGGAAAACACAAACAAAAGATGACTGCACAGGCTACAGCAAAGATTTAGAGCGATCGCCTGCTGGGTCAACAGCAAATCTGGACACATCTGGATATCTCCCGATGGCTGAACACATTTGGAAGTGGTTGGTGGCGTTTCACTTGAAACCAAGTGTTTGACTCATTGTATGCCCACAATGTATTTTCAAGAAGGGTAGTCAGTTACATCCTGTACTTATACACTCAGGGAGAAACGGAAAAACTTTCAGGACGTGTTCTACTAGTGAAAATAAAGAAACAAGTTCATATAAACATAGGTTCGGAAATGCTTCGTTTTTTATTACTCCGCCATTTTCTTTTCTTTTAAAAAATACTAATGGTTCTAGGTAGGAAATATATTGAATTCAAATTTTGGATACATATTTGGTATGACATCTTTTACCCATTTCGTAAAAACCGAGACTTTTTCTATATTTTCAAAACCGTTTAAATTGTCTATTTAAAATATCTCTAAACCACTAACTTTATTTAAAAAAATATTTTTTTTATTAAAAACATAACGGGATTTTATTATTTCTATAACTTAAAAGATAACCTATAAACATATTTTGGATATTATGGATAACCGCCAAGAAACATAATTTTTTAGTTTTAAGCCAATAGCTCAGTTATCTTTAAAGTTATAGATATAAAAAAAAAACGTTGTGTTTGTCATTAAAAAAGTGTTTGTTTCTTGCAATTTTTTTGCAAAGTTATAGATTTTCTAGATATTTAACGTACACAATTTTAAACGTCCGCCATTTTGAAAATATATGAAAAAAATTTTTGGATTTTTGTGCATTGGTAAAATATGCCGTACCAAATACGTATCCAAAATTTGCATTCAATATGTTAACATCCAAAGATATTAAGTATTTTGTAAAAACAAACAAAATTGTGGACAACTGGAAACGACTCGTTCAGAACCTATGTTTAGGTGAGCGTTTTTTTTTCTATTCAGTTGTAGATCGTCGTCCTGAAAGTTACTACGTTTCTTCCTAAATCACACAGTATAATTTGATTAGCGAATCTCGATAGGAAAGATGAGCTATCGCAGTGACCCCTTAGGCGGGACCTAATGTCGGGAGTAGTCAAAGAGCACAGATCATGGTCCCCGGAACACGTTTTGGTTGTCTAAGTCGCTCGGGTTAGTTCGTTAGCCAAACAAATTCAACAACCATAAGCACGTTTCTTGTGTAACGGATCCTCGCTGCCCGTCCGGAGTGCGTCCGGCTCCTCCGGCGATGGCGTTTTCCCAGGTCGGGATGTGCCTTCGGCTCTCTTGCCAGCCTACGGGCGTTGTCAGGATGATTTTTTATGTTAAGGAACTTTAAAGAAAGCAGTAAACGGGTAGTTGATTTAACATTTTTTATTAAATCAACTCTCTGCTGGTCCCGTACTAAACTAACTCTAATCACTTAAGGCAAAGGCAAGCATAATTCCCCCCATTTAAGAGTCTACTCACGGACGCGGTTGCTCTCAGACTGACTACTGCAACTCTTGATGCTTCCAACTAACGCCCCCCCCCCCCTTACTTAACTTTTAACCTTGATCTCAGCAATATAATAAGCCTGCATCTCTACCTAATCTATTCTATTACTTTAAATTACATTATTATTATTATTAAATATTACAAGGTGGAGGGTACCGGCCCCACTTGACTGGAAGTAAAAATTGTTTCAGATTTTTTTCTTACTAGAAATAAATTATTTTTCTCGTTTTATCTAAATAACGAAATGTACCATTATATTTTTCACATTTTGTTTTTTTACACGACCTTATAGCTCGCTTGGTTCCTCCAAAATCTATCAAAACGTAAAATTCCATAAAAATACCCGGTTCAAATCCACGTCGAGGATTTTATAGTGAGGGCATCTTCTGACCCGAGGCTGACGGAGAGTTCGTATGCTGCGAGCGAAGTGAAGCGTACACAACCTGAGTAAGAAGGATCCAGGGGCAAACTTGCAGTTTTTCCGCTGCGAATTGAACGAAGGAGCGCGTGTGTCAAAGCTTGAGGCAATTCTAAGAATATATTTCGTACTCAAAGGCGGCTGGCTATTCAGTGCCTTCATGAGTAGATCAATTTCCCAAATATTTGGTTGAAACCCTAAAAAGTATAAACTTAATTTTGAAAATTAGAATAACTCACGTCAGCTGCGTGGTCGAATTATTTTTCAGTCAAACTCTCAAACTAAAGAAAGGTAAATGCCACTAGTTGCACAGCTGATACACGTGTTCAGTACAGTGTTACCAACATTCGCTCCACACATATACCTTCATGACAACTCAATTTCCACAAACGTAACTTGATCCGCGAGTTGTAATCACACATTTTGCATTTCCGTTCGCAGTTTAGCAGTTCGTCGACGTTTGTCTTTGACGAGGAGATCGCAAAGGCAGCGAGAGGAAATAAAGAAACAGAACAGTGCAATTGTATCTGTCTGTCAGGGATGTCACTTTGGGGAAGAAATTACCCTTACATCTTGTGACTGTAATGTTTAAGTAGTCTGGATGTCTGTCTAATGGAAATGTCGGTATTAAGGCTTTTCCAGCTTACAGAGGACAAGGGAATACAGAGTGGTCTTTGCTATTGTCTTTAGAACTGCAATATTTGTCAAAATCATCTGAAGTACTTCCATTTAAAAAAAACTTTTAAACCGTTATACTCTACGTCTGGAATTACAACGGCTGTCATTTTGAAATGCCTCCTACTATCTTATTATTATTATTTTATAACTATTATACCCAGTCATCGGTATATACAGGGTGTCACGTAAGTAAAGTACCAAACTACGGGATAGGCCATATACAGTAGTTGAGAACATCAAGAATGAAATTTTTGAAGTGTTAACTTCTATAGGCAAAAAGAAATTCACACATGTGTGTATAGCAGAGTATATAGTTCACTTGTTGCTGTCAGTGAATCGGATTTTACCGTCACGCGTTTCACCATGCATTTTCTGAAACGCTATATTGTGAAACGCTCTACTATATATACACATGTATATCCGTCTGTTCGAAAAACGTTTTGGTCTTGCCGACATTCGAACCGGCAGAAACCATCACCATATACTAGCGCCTTGGTCTGTTAGGCCACGAACGCATTGCTGGTTTAGTATACACGAATTTTGTACATAACAGATTGTCCTACGTCATAGGCTTAACCCGTTAATGTCAACACAAGTTTATAGTTTAATTGGTAATACCTCTGAAATGGACATCGTGCTTCCTCATTTCGTAAGTTGTGTTAAAAAGTTTACACTTCTCCCGTGTGGTTTTAAGCACACAGTTTTTTTTAACGCTTCGTTTACCATATATCTGCTATTTTTTTCAAAAATAATTCGTATCTAAAGAACGGTTTGACCGATTGTGTTCAAACTTGACACGAAGTATTACCTACGAATTATCTACTTTAAGAAAAATATGCGATTATATCCAATCTTGTGTTTTAAAATGGAGGCTGTTTGAAAATTTCAAACCTAGATTTCCCCGAAACAGTACATTTTAACAAAAAAGTCAAGATTTATTTTTTGCAGCCCTTTTGATTCCCTGTCGGATGGTGTAACTTTCAAAACAATCGGGTGAAAGTTAAATTAAAGGTAATGTTTAAATCGTCAAAATAAAGCGATTAACACGTCCGCTGCTAAGGACACACATGTGAGCTTGACACTGAACACTTTGAGAAGAAGCGGCCAACGCATAGTGCATTGCACGATAACCCCCATATTGGGAGTTTTTTCAATATACAGTGCATTGCGTGCTTCGCACGCCAACCCACATATTGAGAGTAATTTTAATACATAGAGCAGTGCGTGCTTCGCACGCCAATTTTAAGCCTATGTGCGTCCGCTTTAAAATATTAGTGATTATTACGTGGAAAGGTTTAAAAATAAGAAATAAAACGTAATTTCTACTCATTTAGGCTATGAATATAAAAAGAAAAGCTCAGCTAATAGCATTGGAAATGCGAAATTTGCGTAGCAGTGAACGTGTTAAGAAACTAGGCATTCCATATTTTTTTCTGAACAGACGCCATATTTACGACTAAAGTACCTGGACTCAAAAACACTGTCTGCACAAACAAACCCGACCAATACCCGAACGACGCCTCCACTTATCGGCGAATCTCTTCTCGCAACAAACAACTTAGTAAAATTATGCAAATGTTTCTTCGGCGCCAATAACTCACTTCGGGTAAAAACTAAACTCCCTTAACGAAAGCTCTTAAATTTGCATCCCCCAGCGTGATGGAACTTCTAGCTGGTTCTGACGTCACTAAATCATTGGGGGGTAGTAGACAGATGGTGGCGCGCTCAGAGTCGAACAGAATTGTGAATAAATCAATTGATAAAGAACACTGGAGATGGTGTGTTTAACTCGAGAGAGGGACGGTGATTGGCGAATTTGTTACGTAATGGAAAGGGGGGGGGGGTAATTTTATAGGGCGGAACGAAAACAATGCGTTTGCGTTTTAAGGTGAAAGAGTAATTATTGATGAATTGGGTGCGCAAACCCATAATGAAACATATTTAAAATAAATTAAGCGTTGCTTGCAAATTTTCGGTACACACATTTTAATTTATAATTTGAGTAGCCCATTAACAATCACAGCTATGTCCATTTTCATAATTTTCCAGGGGCAAGCAAAAACCGTTTACTATATAAAAAGTGCAATAATATTGCTCATTTTTTTTATTTGGATACCAATATGTAATTGAATGTGTAATAGATGCGATACATTATAATCAAAGTTTACTAGCTGACCCGTGCGAAGCATTCGCTTTCTAACTTACTTAAATCCCACTTAATTAAAGTACACACCGTAGGCCTATATTTAGTATCTTATAGTGCATATTTAGTGCGTCATGGGCATAGGTGAGGGTTGAAGTAAAGAATAGATGTGTAACCACGCTTACAATTAATTACAAATAGCAATGTAGTGGCGTAACGGCAGCTCTCCAGCTGGGTATTGTTATCATCAGTGTTGCCAACGCCAGGAAAATATCCCTACAACTTACTTGATCTTACATCACTGTCACTTTCAGATTTTTTATTTTTATATTTTTTCGTATAATTGTATTTTGTATGTTTTTCCAGTGTAGCGGTTAAGGAAAGCTTTAAAATGATGCCTCATTCATGTAATTTGATGATGTATTAAGGAAGTTATCGCGTACCGACAAAAAAATGGCCTTGAGAAATAATATATGTGATTAGTTAATTACAAAACAAAATTGGACCTGGCTGGGTTTGTAACCAATGCGTGGACATTGCCATCTTTGTAACAAAAACTCCAAACCTGAAACTATGAAACTGATGTCTTGAGGTTGGTTTCATAAAAGATAAATACACTTAATAAAATTACATGCTTTCTTTGTTACACTTTTTTTACCTTACTTGATATATTTTTAATTGACAATTTCCAGAACTTCATCGTGTTCATCATTGTTTAATGAACATTGTTGGTTGAACATTCACACTCGTTTTCTTCTTCGTTATTTTCTTGTGGTTCAGCGTTATTGTGTAACAGGTATTTTCTTCTCTTATGTCCAATAGAATTGTCGTGAGTAATAACAACCCTGAACTAGCAGTTTAGGTAATGGCAGATTTTTCTGCATGCCAAAAGATATTACACTCAAGCATGGCACTTTTTGTTTCAATAATGCAAAAAAATGCTTTAGCTTGTGTTTTGTGGAAATTTAGCTAAGTTTTGAGTAAATGTTTTTCAGAATCACCCTTTTCTCTTTTAATTCTTTCGTTTATTCAGGACACTTTGATAAACATTTGTCACCTTTGCGCTGAAGCTTGGATAAAATTTGTCACAAATATACTTCTAAAAGTCCCTGTTTTACCTTTAATAAATTTTCAACAGGTTTTGGTACATTTACCACATTTTGGCCGTACTTAAATTAAAATCATGGTACACTTTGTCGCTATTTTTTCTAGAATAATGTGATTCCAGTCCCTTGCATTTTCTTATGAATCCTATTTCTGATAAAATTTGTTGCTTGCATTTGTCTACTTTTCTGTAACCTTTTCTAGTCTTTTGAGGTACCTAGTACGTCAGAACCTCCCTTCTTAAAGTAAGTAAATTTTGAAAATAGCATATAAACTAATAACTGCGTTTAAGTATCACCGATGATGAAACTTTCACTCATTTTATTTCACCACAACAGCTCAAATAGAACGGCAAACACTCAACTGACAGCAGCAAGAATTAGTACAGCAGCCAGCAATGCAAGGTCACGTGACCAGAATACTCTGTTTGGAAGACCGTAGAGTAGAGCCCCAGCGACACTGAGTATCTTTTCTGTTTGTACGTACCTTTGTGCATGCACCTTTGTCTGTTTTTGACCCGTCCGTGAACCAGATTTGTCCATTTCTAAGATCTACTTCCGAGCCGGGAGAATGGCCTCTAATTTGCTATTGAAATTTTACACTTGGGAGTCATGTAGTCTAGTTACACTTAATTTATTAAAATATTTTTATTTTTATTCAGTATATAGTTTTTTTAAATCTTTGTTTTGATAATTAGGTCGTATTGATGTTTAGTATGAAATGAACCTCTTGATCTGTGTTTAGATAATACAGTTATTTAAAAACAAACCCTCCCACAAAAACGTTATGTATAAACAAAACCCTAACAAATATGAAAACTATAAACTATTAACTATTAATTTTCAAATAAAATTAATGACATTTTTGCTTTCTCACTATACTATAGTTTAGAGAAAATATAAGTTCTTAGTGATCGCAAAAAAATCGATGTTGAGATTTTTGTGGAAATATCCGTTTTGGGACCCCCTGAGTCCAAAAAAGTGGTTTGTACAAAATGTCTGTCTGTATGTATACAAAGCTAGAGCGAAAACTATTAGATCGATTTCAAACAAACTTGCACCAGACATGTCAAGTAGGCCAGTATAGATGCACGTAAAACGGTTCTGAAAATTTTTGAAAAACAACCCCCTTTTTGGCAAAAAAAAAACCCCAAAAAATCTGTTATTATTTTTTTATAAAAAAAACGGCTCTAACGATTTTGATAAAATTTGGCTTATTTGTAGCCTTTAATGTACCCTACCATATGCAGAAAACTGCATCTTCCTAAACATTCTCGTTTAGCTAATAACAATAATAATAACTGATTTTGGGGTTTTTTGCCCATAAAGGAGTTGTTTTTCAAAATGTTTCAAAACCTTTTTTCGTGCATCTATAAAGGCCTAATTGACGTGTTTGGTGCAAATTTGTTCGAAATCTATAGTTTAGTTTTCTCTCTAGATAATAATAATAATAATATTTATTAGTTAATCTCCAACTTTAATAAAACATCACCTCCCCTACCCCACCCTACAAGTCACAGTGAATCTGTTTAATAATTTTAATATGTTTGTGAGAAAGTATGAGCCAGTTCCTGGTACCGTTTATTTGTTTTCGCCTCAAGAAATCAGCGATAACCAGTTAAGGTTTGCTCACAGATCGATCTTTTATAAAGGCACTCTGTTTATATATACGTGTGCAATACTTAACTAAAGAAGACGTATAGTACAAACTAAAGACATATCTCACGATGGGCGGAGTCAGACTTTAACCTCAATAATGAATGTGCTCTGCAAGAAAACATTTATTCCCCGGTTACAAATGGATCGCAATGACGCTATTAATAAAAGAAAAGGACGTGATAAACAAAGAAAAAGTAGAGAGAGACAAATGGTACGTCGGGAGCTTTATTAAATAACCAAGTTGAAAAGAGAAGGGAAATATGATTTGGAGGAGACGATTTGTCGGGTTAAAGAGTCTGTATGGTGGGTTTAATCAGGGTAGTAGTCATCAGTTAAAAGTGAGATATAATTAACGGTAGGTTAGGTTGTTCCTAAGTGCTTGTTTGTTGTTTCGGTTGGAGCGTTTTTGGATTTATTAAGACATATTAAATTGGCAATATTAGAAAAAAAAGGTTAACTTTGTTTCTATTTGTTTGTGAACATATTTGTTTTAATCTATTAACTTTGTAATTTACTAGGGAAGACCGTTGCGTGCCTTCCCATATATTGCCCTGCACACTTATTTCATTTCTTTTTATAAAAGACTAGAGGAAACCCCTTCGTGTTCCGCACGCCAACCCCGTTGGAACCTTCTATACACATAATCATGTTATGTTTTCTTTATAATAAAGGTTTAGGATTAATAATAAAAACAAAGCAAAGATCGTGAATAACGTTAAATGTTCAAATCAAATTATGTCGTATATTTTATAACATTAGTTATAATAATGGTTAAAAGAACCAGCAAGGTCCAGGTCTACACTTTAAAACCCTAACCTAAAAGCTAGGAATACAAAAATAATTGATTCAAAGTTTGAAATCATCTGTTAATGGAAATATTGGAGAAAATAGCTATTTTATTCAATTGATTGCTATGGTACTAACTGTAAATACATTTGTTTCTTTTTTTATCAGTGTGGGCCTAAGCTAAGAATTTTTTCCAACTAAATTTACAATTATTGAAATAAAAAATGTTTTTATCGAAATGAATTATAGCCTATGTTACTCAGGGGTAGTGTAGCTTTTTATTAGTAAAACAAAACTATTTTTTCAATCGGTTCAGTTTTTCCAGAGATATATAAACAAACAAACAAAAAACAAACTTTACCTCTTTATAGATGTAGTGTTAACAATAATATAGGATGGTAAATAATAAGAAATTTTTAAATCAAATTTATATTCTTATTTTACAGCAAATTTGGAATAAACGTGAAAATAATTCGATCACCCTTAACCGCTTACGTGAAAGAATTTTCTAAATTAAGTTTATATGTTTTAGGGTCTCAACCGACCATCTGGAAAATTCGTATACAGGCAGGCGTTGATAACTGCCTGCGTGTACGAAATACATTAGTAGAATGTTCTTTGCACTTGCATTCACGCGTTGCTCCGGTAAAAACTATCAACAAAAAATGCCATCAAAAATTCTTTTTGCATTTTTTACCCTTACATCTAATAGATCCATAAAATCAGAAACGATAAAAATACTAGACATATAATACAGACTTGCTAGACACAGTGACAAATCTGTTCAAACTCATTGTCAACCTTTTAATATTAAAACTTGTATGAGCAATAACTTTTGATATCACAGTCCAAAAAATTAATTACTCCCTTACTACTAGTCACAAAATTTAACCCGTTGAAAATTTTGCTGTACATCTATTGAGATTGCCAAAAAAACATTGTCCCTCAAATTTATTGTTTATAACTTTAACTCTATGGCGATATTCTGATTTACACTTCAAAAACATAGAAAATATTGAATAAAAATACAATTTATGAAATGATGAAGCACAATGTGCGTTTCAGAGGTATTACCAAGTAAACTATTTTCATACAACTTCCGAAACGAGGAAGCACAATGTCCATTGCAGAGGTATTAACAAGTAAAATATTTTCACACAACTTACGAAACGAGAAAGCACAATGTAAATTTCAGAGGTATTACCAATAATTAAACTATTTTAACACAACTTCCGAAATGAGAATGCACAATGTCCATTTCAGAGGTAGGTACTACCAATTAAACTATTTTAACACAACTTCCGAAATGAGAATGCACAATGTCCATTACAGAGGTATTACCAATTAAATTATTTTAACACAACTTCCGAAATGAGAATGCACAATGTCCATTTCAGAGGTATTACCAATTAAACTATTTTAACAAAACTTCCGAAACGAGGAAGCACAATGTCCATTTCAGATTTATTACCAATTAACCTATTTTAACACATCTTCCGAAATGAGGATGCACAATGTGGTTCACAGGTATTAAAAAGTAAACTATATACTCTGCTACATGCACATGGGTACTATTACAGATACCGGCCCGAATGATCGCACTTGAGCAAGCCGCTACTAACCTGACTAAAAACATCAGTACCAGGTACATCTCTGTTTAACACGTTCACTGCTAAGGTCGCACATGTGAGCTTGACACTGAACACTATGAAAAGCGGCCGACGCACAGTGCATTGCACGCCAACCCCGATATTGGGAGTATTTTCAATAAACAGTGCATTGCGTGCTTCGTACGCGTACCCCTGTATTCTGAGTAATTTCGATACACAGTGCATTAAGTGCTTCGCATGCCAACCTCCGTATTGGGAATATTTTCAATATACAGTGCATTGCGTGCTTCACACGCTATCCCCTGTATTGGAAGTATTTTCAATACACAGTACATTGCGTGCTGTGCACGTCAAACCCCCTATTGGGAGAATTTTAAATACACAGAGTTCGTTTGAAGGATGAGTCGCATTAGACAGTGGTGTGGGAAAATGTTTTTTTTCCCACTTACGCCTTTTCCCTAAACCCCCGGCCCATCGTGCCAGGGCGAATCCAAGTGCCAGGATTCACGGCGATATCTGCATATAGTAGAGCGTGACTAAATAGAGCGTTTCAGAAAATGCGTGACGGTAATATCCGATTCACCGCCAGCAAAAACTTTTTGGACGCGGTTTGCCTATAGAAGTTTACACTAAAAAATGAAGGAAACATGTACATATTATATAAATATCCCTTCTGTCATTATTGATGCTTGAATCTTCCAATTAACATACAAATCCATTCATAGATACTTAAAGAATTCAAAATTACAATGGACAAAATGTAGTTTATATTTATTTATTTGTTTTATTTTTATTATTTTTTTTTTTTTTTTAGTACTGCCCTCTTAACAACCATATTATAAAAAAAAATAATGTTTAATCACTGTTTAAAAAATAACTGAATAAAACAAACCACGCATAAAGTTATTACAAAACAACATAAAAATAATGGAATTACTCTTATACCTAAAATAAAACCCGTTAAATTTAATTTTAAAAATTCAATTATTTCCAAAACTAAATACATTTATCACTAAGTAATAAAATCCTACATTCTATTTTACATATTGATGGAACGAATTTCAACGACCAAAGGGTTTTAATAAGCAAATATTTGTACGCTCTGTAAAACGTACATCGCTCTGGGGGTTGGAGATCGATTTATCCAGTCTGATTTTAACGATATAAACAGTCTATTAATTGAGATTAGTTGTAGAATATTGGTTTTTGTTTTGTTTCACAAAGCCGCGCCTGCGCACACAAAATTAGCCGGGAGGGACATTATTTAAATGAAATGTTTGTGTACAAGTTTTCGTTTGATATGTCACTTTTGTTAACGGTATTGAGGTTGTGACAATTATTTCATATCTAGAGAGCCAATTTAAGTAACAAGCTGCTTTATATAGCATGTTAGAAATTGCGTGGCAAATTTTATTTCAACTTATCCCTGTTTGTACCTTTTGGTAGTGGTAATACTTGATAAGGGGAAAATGTTTTTTTTTGTAATATAAAATGAAAGAAAATCCAGTTGTGCTTAAGGGGCTCCGAAGCACCTAAAATTTCATTTAAAATTTTTGTTTGTTTTTTATTGCTTATTATTACCCTTTCATTTAGCTTTAAAACAAGAATAAATTTATTATTATATCTCAACTCTAAGTGGTTAAAAATACGTTTTTGGTTCGTATGTCACATGAGAATAAGACAAATTTTGTATCATATGCTTAATATTTTGATATGATCTATCCAATTTGAAAATTATTAAAATTGCGCCTATGGTGGAAATTTTCATTTTGGTAGGGATATTTAGCTTTTTTTGTAGTGCCTAACCTGATTATACAGTCTTTGACGATATTCAGCTTATGACAATCCTGCATATGAGGCTGGTATGTATTAAATATGTAAGAAAAACTTTAAACATGTTTTCCGGAAATCATATATTTTACTCACAAAAGGAACATTTTATTAAAATCTATCTAACATAATGATCTGACATTTTCAGGGGTTGTTTAATGGAGTGTACTACAGGTTTTAAAGAGAGCATTTTGTAGTATAAGTGATCATTTTCTAAGTTATGACTGAGAAATATGGCAAAAACTGGTCAAGATTCTATTAATTTATAAAACCCTCAAATTTATAAAGATTCTTGTTTTGCAAAACCCTCATGTTAAATTTTGTATTTAAGTAGTACTAACACACTGATAAAATTTAAATAATTTTGATACAGTAGTTTTTGAGAAAATGTTCCTTAAATATTGTATTTTTAACGTTGACGAGATAGGGCGCTCCGGAGCCCCTTAAGACCACGCGGTAGAAGTGTAAACTTCTATGGCGATAAATCTGATATTCTGATTTAAACTTCAAAAGTATAGAAAATATTGAATAAAAAAACAATTTATGAAATGAGGAAGCACAATGTACATTTCAGATGTATTGCAAAGTGAACTGTATACTCTGCCTTATACACATGTGCAAACGCATTCACATTTTTGCTAAGAGTTAAATTTATAAAGAATAAATTTCAGGGAAAATGTTTTTTGGCAATACTTGATATTGGTACAGCAAAATATTGAACGGGTTGCATTTTGTGACTAGTAGTAAGGGAGTAATGAATTTTTTTTGGAGTGTTGGTGATATGAAAAAATATTGCTCAAACAAGTTTTAATTGACCGAGCGAAGCGAGGTCTCCGTTTTAACTCGACCGTTCGGCATTTCGTCTGTTTGTCTCACGATTACGGCCAAACGCCTTGACCGATTTTGATGATTTTTTGCATGAATGTCCGTTATTCCTAGGCCGAGCCATGTATATACGGTTTTTCTATTTTTCATTTTTAACACCCCTTAAATAAAATAAAAATGGCGGCCAGACTATTACTCTCAGTGTAAGCTTTTTTCCAAAGCCAGTTTGTGGTTTAACACTAAGTTGAATTTAAAAACTAATACATTTTACTGGTAGAAATTTAGATTTTTAACGAAATTGTATTCTTGATGTTTTTTCGTATCTCTAACGGTAAGCTCACAAAATGGCCGTAAACTTCAATTTTGTTAAATTTCGTCCAAGTTTTTGTATTTCAACCATGCTTTTCTACACTTATTCTAAACCAATTCAAAAGTGTTCCATAGCTATTTTGTAGATAAAGGTTCAAATAATTCATATATGCCAGTAAAAAAATTATTGAAGTAAAATTAACAAAGTTATTGGCTCAAGAAACAAGCATGTTCTGTAACGAAAGGAAAAGTTCAACTTTTGGCCTACATAAAAATTAGTAAAATATGTTGGTAATTGTTTTCATAAATATAAAGAAGTTTCGTAATTTAGTTCTAAATAGAACTGTATAAAAGTATTAGTCAATTTCAAATTTCTTATTTTGAAAACAACAGTTTTTATGTTCCTACTACAAGACTGCTAACAAAACTAGGCCTGTTTTGAATAATAATTTAGGAATATAACCTTTGCCAAAAAATGACATATTATTATAAAAATGTGTAGCGAATAAATCAAAGAATTTAACTGTATACTTGTAAATGATTATTTTATAAAAGTATTTGACTTAGCTTTACTTGAATTACAAAATGAGATGAAAAAAATGAAACCTCGCGGCGATAAAGGACATACAAAAAATGACCGTTGGACAGCGTGGGAAGTGTTGGTACATGGGTTGATATCACTATCACGACGCTTTAACAACGTTTGTTTTATTTATTTTAAGAAAAGAAAAAAACGAGAACTAGAAACCCCGGAATCGCAGGAATTTCAAAATAATGTTTTTACTGGCTAAACCTTCTGCTTACTTCCTTACTGGCACACTATTTTCAACCTAAGCTCAAAACCACATTTGTATTATTTCAACGAGCGAGGTCTACTTTTCACAGAACTACTACTAATAGAAGGTTGACAATGACTTTGAACAGATTTGTCTCTGTGTCAAGTAAGTCTCTATTATATAGCTAGTGTTTTTATGGTTTTCTGAATTGACTGTCTGCGATAATTGTTATTCAACTTATATATATAATTTAGCGGGGGAAAGGTATTAAAAGGATAATGAGTACAGAAGAGATATAACCCAGATTGAAAGATGGAGGTAGTGTTTGCTGAGCACAGTTTATGCTTTTAATTGGACTCATTAGGTGCAAGATGCTTAGCTGAAAGCTCGCGTGCATTGTGCTTTCCGTTTAATTAATTCATGCATAAAATGCATCAGAGGCAAATAATTCGCACGGGTGAAAATGTATGCGAACTGAACCGTGATGGAAGATCCCTAACCTTTTTTTTTGTTTTTTATTAAGACCATGTTTTCCTTGAATGTAGGTAAATAGATGGAATGGAATATTTTTTAGCCGTGGGTAAATTTCCAAAAATTGTCAAGCGAGTAATTGAATGTCAAACTATAAATTGTGTTTTAATATAATTACTTGTTCGGACATTTGCCATCATTTGTGTGTTAAATTATCAAACACGACGTTTCGGGAATACAAATCAATTCCCGTTCTCAAGTGACTAAAACTAACGGTACATAAACTCAGGCAACTAGGTCTTATGTAAGGGCGGACAAAGTAAAACTACAAATTATTACTAACCTTAAATATCTACGTGATACATCTCAGAGCTAAGACTGGTCAAACACACCAACCACAGACAAAACACAATTCAAACACTAAGCCCACGCAATTGATGGCAAGCGTCTAGTTGACAAGTTGGAGTGAGATTGACAACTGGCCAGAGTATTAACGCGTGGTAAACAGCGTGATGGCAAATGTCCGAACAAGTAAGACATTTCTAACAACTCGTCCGAGCGACGTAGACAACCAACATTTGTACCAAATTAAAATTAAATCGGACTTAAAATGCGGCCTCTAGAGTGCGAACACATATATACATATATATATATGATTTTTAATGGCACCCCAAAGCGTGTTCTTGTGACCATGATCGGTGCTCATTTGCTACTCCCGACCTTGGGTCTCACCATAAGGGCCACTGCAATAGCTCATTGTTTCCTATAAAAATTCGCTAATAACACAATTATTTTAAAAACTTTTAATTCTTTTATTAAGAATTACAATATAATCTTTTATCCATTTACTTAAAGTACATTCAAATAAACTGGTGGTTGTGAAAGAGTAATTTTAGAAAATGGAAAATAAGTTGAGAGCAGAAAAGAGCCGAGTGATCAAACACGACAAATATTGCCCAGAAGTAGATGTAAACAGGAACACAATCTCTTCGTACGTAAGCTTTCCGTCATAATCCATCTGCATCAGCTGATATTTTGTCAACGTCAGGATTGGCTTGAGCACACGTAATATGTATTCTCTTTCGACCTGTGTTGTGAACAGCTGAAAAAGCGAGTGCAAATAAACTGGGTCAACCAGTACACAATATTTTCAAACCGGTATAATCTCTAAAGTTTTTTCTATGTTTACAATTTTTCATCACACTGCATTGAAAAGATCCGTTTCTTATAAGCACATAGTGTGTAGAATCTCATGTTTTGGTACTAGTTTATGAAATTTTACTGACTAGTAAAAAATGAAAACAGCTGTTTACAGCTTATCCAAAACACTTTTACTGTAAATTTTTACTGACTGGTTCGAAAATGAAAAACAGCTGTTTTATAGCTTCAATAGGGGACACTATAGTGTGTATAGATTTTTCGGAGTAGTATACACACAAAAACAGCTGTTTTATGGTTTTAAAAAACATTAAAGTCTGCATAATTTTATGGCCAAGTACAATAGTGAAAAACATATTTTTATAGCTTCAACAAAACTGTATAATTTAATAACTAGTACAACAATGAAAAACAGTTTTTGAAGCGTGAACAGGCGTACCGCGTACACAAAATTATTTGCTGGCGGTGAAACGGATTTTAACGTCACGCATTTTCTAAAACGCTCTATTCCGTCACGCTCTACTATATATAGTACACACGAGTAAATAGCAGATTATATAGTTTACTTGGTAATACCTCTGAAATGGACATATTGCTTCCTCAATTCTTAAATTGTGTTAAAATAGTTTAATTGGTAATACCTCTGAAATGGACATTTTGCTTCCTCATTTCGTAAGTTGTGTTAAAAGTTTACACTTCTCCCTTTTGTCTTAAGCACACAATTTAATTTTTTTATAGCTTCAGCGAAACATTATACTCTGTATAATTGTACGGGCTAATATAAAAATGCTGT
>JAGFPH010001188.1:136659-180069 GCA_018207615.1 Philaenus spumarius
TTATTATGACAATAGTGCTTTTATTATTTAAGATCTATATATATATAGATGCCACTCACTGCCAAATGCCACATAGATGCCAAATGCCACTCACTGACTGAACACTTAAAAAGAATACAATTACGTTAAAAAAAATGAAAATACCAACCACCACGGGCAACGCCGTACGGGTCAGCTAGTTATAAATAACGAATGAGTTATGAATTGTTAGAAAAAGAAAAACTACACAAGTACCAAACTACCTTTTTACTATAAAATCAGACAAATTTTCCTATATTAAAAAAAATATTTCAAAACTAAATACGTGTATTAAAAATCAACAACATTCCTCAATCTATTTTAGTTTTGCAATATTGATGGAACGAATGTCACCGTCCAAAGGGAGTTAATGTACAATTATTAATTTGTAAAACATCCATTGCTCGAGGGTTAGGAGATGTTTTCTGGGAGGGTTGTTGATTTCCATTTAATTCGGAGTTTTATAGATACATCGAGGACGATTAATTGGTCGGTTCTAGAATGTTGTATTGGTTATGAAGTCGTGCATTTACACTTTGAGGGCGACCAATCAGCGTGGTTTAAAAATTACAATCTAAAACCAGGTGTAAATCAATCTATAACTCGCGTATTTTTTTTTTTTTGAGTCTTAAGAAAAATTATATTTAACAAAATTTCTCCAGGGTTACACCAAATCTGAACATTGCCTACAAATTATGCTTCAAATTGTTTTCTGTAAATTAAATGTACAGTTAAAGAGTTATTTCGGTGCAAACTTTCCATTTTGTAGTTTAATCAAAATATATTGTTAATAGCTGATAGCACTTTGATTACATACCAATCTTGCATGACATGATGTACGCTTCTAAAAGTGTCTACTGGTTCCCTATGCTTCGTATTAACACAGTAAACGAGACGCGTACAGCTGGTTTTAGATGAAGAATGGGAACTCATGCTACTTAATTTCTCGCGCCTAATTATTTAATTAAATTTCAAATAGTGTAAAAACTATGCCATGATCTAGATTTGAACCCAGGACTTTTAGCGTTCAATGCGTTCTACCTTTTTATGTAACGTTTTTTGCCGGTAATCTAAAACCGTGCGGTACAATATAGTTTATTTCAATATGTTCTTTTTATATTGTAATTTGATAAAACATGATATTTCAAGTATTAAATAAATATATGTGTTATGGTTTTATCTTGTAACTCATATAAAAAATGTAAAAACAAAAATTTCTAATCAAATTTACACTGAAGAGGTTGGAATTATAAAAAAATACAAATAGTAGTAAAAAGTAATTGCGTGCTTAAGAGCACACGGGAGAAGTGTAAACCTTTTAATGAACACAACTTACGAAATGAGGAAGCAAATGTTAATTTCAGAGGTATTAATAATAAAACTATACATTGTATTAACATTAACAGATTTAGCCTATGATGTATCTGACAATCTGTTACACTTATATACCTAACTAGCTGACCCGTACGGCGTTGCCCTTGGTGGTTGGTATTTTCAGTCTTTTTAACGTAATTTTATTCTTTTTAAGTGTTCAGTCAGATAGTGGTATTTTGCTTTTATATACATAGATCTTAAATAATAAAAGCACCATTGTCATAATAATAAAAGATCTGAAATTATGATTTTAGTAACTTTGATCCCCCCAAACCCCTCCTAAAATTTCGAAATGTTTCATACCCTTTCTTAGTGAGCTCCTATGGCCCTAGAGGAAGCTACATACCAAATTTCATTCCAATCCGTTTGGTAGTTTTAAAGAAATCGTTTTTTAATAACTTTGATCCCCCAAACCCCCCTAAAATTTCGAATTTTTTCAAACCCTTTCTTAGCGAGCACCTATGGCCCTAAAGGAAGCTAGTACTTTTAGTGCTTTTATTATTTAAGATCTATACATATAAAAGCCAAATACCACTCACTGACTGAACACTTAAAAAGAATACAATTACGTTAAAAAGACTGAAAATACCAACCACCACGGGCAACGCCGAACGGGTCATCTAAAAAAATAAATTTAGGAGATTATTATTTACTTTGTTTTTTTCACACGACCTTATAGTTAAAGAAAACGTTGTGCTTTAGTGTGTTATTAAATACATTTTCTTATTTTGTTGCAGGTAAGACAATCTAAACAAACCTGTGTTTCGTAAGTACTGAATACACTGTCTGATGGAAGTATATTACTTTACTGGTAAGATACACTTGCAGTACAATTTTATATAACTGAGATAAAAATATAACTTCTAAATATCAAGATCAATTTACATATAAAAGCCAAATACCACTCACTGACTCATCACGATTTCTCAAAAACTACTCAACGGATTGGAATTAAATTTGGTATGTAGCTTCCTCTAGGGCCGGCCATAGGTGCTCACTAAGAAAGGGTATGAAACATTTCGAAATTTTAGGAGGGGTTTGGGGGGATCAAAGTTACTAAAATCATAATTTCAGATCTTTTATTATTATGTCAATAGTGCTTTTATTATTTAAGATTTATATATATAAAATCCAAATACCACTCACTGACTGATCACTTAAAAAGAATACAATTACGTTAAAAATACTGAAAATACCAACCACCACGGGCAACGCCGAACGGGTCAGCTAGTGCTATAATATAAAATATCAGATTGTTACAACATATTTGAATACCTTTACTGATTAGGCATATATAAATTATTTTCCGATATCTTTATTAGGTGAAAACTTATTTGCAAATAAAATTTGGAACACAGCTTCTTATAATAACAATATACAAAAATCAGATTGTTGCAACAAATTTGAATACCTTTACTAATTAGGCATATAAAAAATACTTTCCGTCCATTCCGATATCTTTATTAGGCAAAAAATTATTTGCGAATAAAATTTGGAACACAGCTTCTTAGATAGTGGCTGATAGCAAATACGTTTTATTGAATTCAGTTAAAGGAGTATTAGTATATTAAACAAATGTTGTAAATAACTGTTCGACTTTGAATACTTAAACCAAACAATGTACCCTTATTGAATACCCACTACAGTAGTTACAAAACTATCAAAATTTTTACTTTACTAACAGTATAAAAGTTATTAGGGAATACTTGCTGTTACTGAAACTCGCTGAGTTTTCTCTTATTGGAGGGCCGATTTCGCTTGGTTTTCGTATAGTTGTTCAGAAGTATAATTGAGAATATTGAGATTACCTCCAAAGCTAACTTAGAGTATAGCCTTATACAGTTTGGTCAGTTGTCTTTCATGCGTAATGCTTCTTGTGTCAAGAAATTTAACAGGATTTTGTAACAATCACACATCAAAAATATTTTTAAAACCTGTGGTCAATTAAAACTTTTAAAATTTTGAATAACTTGTACAACAATTCCATTGTAAATTCAGTGGGGTATTTTAAATGCCCCCAATTTATTAAGTCAGTATATGCTTGTGTATGATTATACTGAGTTGAAATGTCCTTTTCTTGAGATACAATGGCATAGCAGTTCTCACATTTCCAACGTTTTTAAAGTTTAATGCATATATGTAGTCACCAAGTGCATGCCATCATTTTCTGTTATTTCCTTATCTAGGCTTTGTTCTATGGGGGCTACAATTCTTCGCAAATCGAATAGTCAGCATCGTCATATTCTGTATAATTATTGTCTAATGCTAAAAAAAATGTCTTCAAGGAAAATTGTCCCTTAACGGAGGAGGTAAATTTTATTAGACTGAGCGTCTTCGGTTTCTTTTCAGATTCCAATATCTGAGTCAGAGTCACGTGGTATGATGAACCACTCATTTGTCTATACAGGCGGAATATTGCTAAAACATTTACACGTAATTACGAAAAAAAATAATCTAGTTTATGCACACATTCAAGGCGGACTCTTACACAAACAACGGTCCAGGAAGGGAGGACTGACAAATAACTTGTCGCGGGTGGCACTGCTGCAGTGACGTGGCGCAGGGTGGAAGGGGGCAGCCTTCCGGCCTGTAGTAGTCGGCCTTGGTTAGACGCACTAAATGTTAGCCCTAGCTTGTCTCAATGCATCACTGAAAACCGCATCAAAATCGGTGCACCCGTTGTGGGGATTAGTGTGCACAAACGCACAGATAAACAGACAAAAAGCGTGTCTACGATTGTATTATGAGTGAAGATAGGGACAAGGAAAATGAAGTGAAAATTCGCAAACACAGTATTGTGCACAGCCTGAACGAAAACTTTTTCTATTCATTAGGGTAAGCTATACTAATCCTTACTAAATAAATTTGCAGCTGTAAAAAAAAAAATAATAATAAATTCGCTAAAATTACACCAAATTGACAGCGAAATCTCTTTTCAATGTTTGCAATAGTAAGTCCATATGGATTTATATCAAAGATTTATCGTTTGTGTAAACTCGGCCTATATAGCAAAAACTTGCTGAACTCGACATTTTAATTTGACAAAACTTTAATTTAATTTTAACACATTTGGAATATTTTTCTGCCTAGGTCGACGTAAACTGTAGTCGGGTCTTCTTAATTAAATGTATAAATTAGAGCAAAGTACCTTGTTAACAGCGTGTGTTACAAAGTGCACTGCCCGTAAGGTTCGACTAGACAGAGGCCGCAGATGCGCGAAACGATCGCAGACTGCTGGGGGAGGGGGGGATTTTTGTAATTAAGGTTAAGTTTTGAAAGTAAGCCTAGTGCTCAGATATTGCCCGAGACTTTATAAAATTAGCAGAGAGAGTAAGGCCCGAGCTAAAGCTGATGAAAGTATGAGGTTTAACAATGTAGCCTATAAATAAGTTTTTGGTATTTCATACAATTACCGGTATATTTTTACACGATACGAACAAATCAAATATTTTTGTCGATATTCTGCCCCACTGATTGTAAAAAACAACTGTGTTTTTTTTTTTTAATGAATGGAATAACAAGAGAAACAATAGTTCAGTACGAATTTTAACACAACTTACATTCAGAAATTTGAATCGCTGGATTTTACAGCGTGGCCAGATCTGTAAGTTTACAATCGATAGTAATGTAAATTGAAAAATTTCATAATTTTAATGTACTAACAAAATCCTATTACTTTAAATGAGCAATTCTTGTATCTATCTTTGTTTGTATCTTTGTATCTGTCGCGGATCTCGAAAACGGCTCTAACGAATTCAAAGAAATTTGGTATTTAGGTGTAGTTTTGATTTTTAAGTACACCCATATAGTTGTACTTCGTGTAAAAATGCAATTTTTTTAGAAAATCTAATTTAAAAGTTGAAAAATTTTAACATAATATGGTCTTATGGGTTGCCATGTTGGTTACAAAATAACAAACGAAATAGTAAATAAAGCAATCAAACAGCTGTTTATAAACAAGCCATGAGATTGAGTATTATCCAAAATCAGCTGTTTATTGGATAGTTTTAATTACTGTTAAAAAAAACAAGCTAGTTTATACTGTTTTAGTACGTTAGAATTAGAATAAATTGGTCCTGATTTAACAATTTATTTTGTCAAAAAAAAGTAAACTTGGCAAAAATGGATAAATTCTAATAGTCAATTTTGTAATATAGGCCTAGCTCATTTCTGAAACATAGTATTGAGGTTATGTTAATCCTGCAATAATTTTTACTATATTTAGGCCAGGTTTCAAAACTTTAGTTGACAGAAGATAGTAGAACTAGGACTAAAATCGTAATGAAAGCCTCTCACGTTTCTAAAGCATGTATTTGAGGTTATAATTAATCTTGCAATTAATTACTGTTAATATATTTAAGCCTGGTTTCATAATTTTAGTTGACAGAAGATTAACGAGATTCTCTAGTGAATTTTCGAAGCGAAGCAGCCATCTTAGGCCGAAGGCCGAGGCGGGGTTGGGACACGAAGCGTTCAGTGGCAGAACCCCTAGTATATTTAAATACAAGAGGGTTCCGCCCCATGTTCGCTTCGCTCACCAACCTCCGCCGATACCTCTCTCTCCAATATACACCCACATAGGGCAAGATGTTTTGCGTGAATGACAGGAATTCTTTTTACATGGTAGAAAAGTAATCCACGGCAATGAAACTAATAGCATTAAAAGTAGCAATAAATAATACCACTGTAAGCTGAAAATTGAATTAAGATTGTTTTCAACGTCGTTGAAGTTATACAATTATATTAGTTAAATAAAATGTAGTAATCTTCACTAGTGGACCATCGACCAATACCCGGTATGATCAGTGTGGCTCAGTTGGCAGACCGTTACCACGGAATGGTAAATGCCCTGGGTTCGAATCCCGGTCTTGATCCATTTTTTCACTTTTAATTTATTTAAATTGACCATCGTGTAAACAGAAAATATATTCAAAACTTAAAATAACCAAATATTTTGTTGAAATCCTACAAAATTGTATGCACAAAACTGCAAGAGGTCTTTTAATTGTGGCAGTCAATTAGAAGATGCCTACTACAGTCATGCATTTCGTAGAGCTCCTTCAGTTCATCTATACTTATAAAAGCCAAATACCATTGACTTATTGACTCATCACAGTTTCTCCAAAACCACGAGGCCTACAAACATGAAATTTGGCACTAATACTCTTTATAGGCTCTAGACGCGCAGTAAGAGAGGGTTTCCGAAAATTCGAAATTTTAGGGGGGTTTTGGGCGTCAAAGTTACTAAATCACGATTTCTCAAAACCTACCGAACGGATTGGAATGAACTTTGGTATGTAGCTTCCTCTAGGGCCATAGATGCTCGCTAAGAAAGGGTTTCAAAAAAGTCGAAATTTTAGGGGGGTTTGGGGGGGGGCCAATGTTACAAAATCACGATTTCTCTAAAACCATCAAACGGATTGGAATGAAGTTTGGTATGTAGCTTCCCCTAGGGCCATAGGTGCTCGCTAAGAAAGTTTTTCAAAAAATGTTAAATTTTAGTGGAGGTTTGGGGGTCAAAGTTACTACAAAAAACCATCGAACGGATTGGAATGCAATTTGGTATGTAGCTTCCTTAGGGCCCTAAGGGGTACTCGCTAAGAAAGGGTTTTAAAAAATTCGATATTTTAGGGAGTTTTGGGGGGGGGAGGGTCAAAGTTACTAAATAGAAACACCGAACGGATTGGAATGAAATTTATTATGTAGCTTCCTTTAGGGCCCTAGGTGCTTGCTAAGGAAGAGTTAAAAAAAATCTTAATTTTAGGGGAGGTTTGGGGGGGGGGTAAAATTTACTAAAAATTCCCCTAAGAAATACAAAGTGTAATATATTTATTGATATAATATAATTTTTGGTAATATACATTTAACTTTGATTTGTCTATCCGTGCAAAGCCGGGTCGGACCAGCTAGTTTCTATATATTTTCACCCATTTTTATATATAATAAATTTTGATTGTAAACGAAATTATTAATTCTTTTCCAGCAAACATTTTTGCTTCTAGGCTAGTTTTGGAGTTATAGACAATTACCAAGAATCAATGTTTTCAGTTCTTTGACTATAAATCGATTTACCTTTAAGTATTTTTTGTATTTTTTGAAAAATTTGTCATTAAAAAAGTGTTTGTAAATTTAAAGATTTTTTGAAATATTTGAACTGAAAAAGTTTAAATAGTATTCATTTTGAAACAGATAAAGAAAAGCGACTGAGAGTTTTTTCCAAATTGTGTTTTCAAAAAAAAAAAAAAAAAAAATATGCACATTTTAAGTGCATGCCATTAAGTTTTAAAAAGATTCGATTTTGATTGTAAAACACACAAAAGAATTGTACCTTCACAAGAACTTAGTTTGTCATTTGTGCATGTACAGCCTTGTTCTGAATTCCTGATACGTTTTTAAACACCCTCTATAATTCTTTATTGAAATTAAAGACGAAGAGTGAGCTCCATTAAAGTGTCGCAAATAATAAACCCAAAACTACACCGACCGAAAACACTTTCATCCAAACTTTAATACATCCACTTTCGTTTAACACTTTTTAAAACGCTCAGTCTACATTACATCGCGACTCTGACGTCACTTTCTTACCAGTGTCGCCAACAATACGACTACGGATTTACCTCGGCATAGTGTCGGTATAATTGCGGAATATTTTTAGATAAATACATACTTTCTGACGTAACAAGAGACGGTGAGGGGGGAAACAGCAGCCAAGAACCTTTATAGTGAAAAGAAAAGGAGGGGATGAAGGGGTATGGAGGAGGCTCTTGATGTAAAACGTATCCCAAGGCTTTGTTAGGTGAGCCAGGGGTGGTTTGTTGAGAGCTGCCTCTTAGCTCCCTTACCGTTATGCATGCATTTTGTGGTTTCTTTAAACATTGGCCGAGTTTTAAATACAGGTGTTGTATCGAAGGTAAATTCACTCAAACTGTACGGGCGAAGATACCGATGATTTAACTCCACTCATAACGTTTTAAAATTCAACTAAAAGGATTTTCTACTACTGGTTCTGTTAAGTTTAAATTTGTTTTAAAGTCCCTCCTCCACCCTAGTCCTTATTTTAAACACATTCCCTAATTGAATTATTTAAACTAATTATTTCATTGTGGATAAGGTCCCCGAATCACTATCTTAATACAAGGTTAATTTATATTACCTGTTTTTTCCGTCAAGTGATCCACTAGTATTAAAAACACTACCGCGGTTTCGGACGTATTCAATCGTCCATCTTCTGGTGTAAAAGTCGCTCGCATGAGGTCGCACGGGTACCTGGTTAGGACCGTGCGGGCAACTATGAACTGAATGTTGTGCGTTGTTTGTTGTATATTTTTGTGTATGTGTTGTAATGTCAATGTGTTGTAACAGTTTTTTTAATGTTTGCAACCTCATGTGAGCGACCTTTACACCAGAAGATGGACGATTGAATACGTCCGAAACCGCGGTAGTGTTTTTAATACTAGTGGATAACTTGACGGAAAAAAACAGGTAATATAAATTAACCTTGTACTAATTAATTTCTTTACCTGTAATAAACTTCAAATTGATGTTCTGTAGCTCAGAAACAGGTCAACCACAGTTTCCTTTACTTCCGCCCTCTTACCTGATTGCCTCAGTTTAGTTTATGTGATCACTCAGGTCTCTATTAGCCGAATGGCAGACAGTTATTTATTTAACTGTAATAAACTTCAAATTGATGTTATGTAGCTCAGAAACAGGTCAACCACAGTTTCCTTTACTTCCGCCCTCTTACCTGATTGCCTCAGTTTAGTTTAAGTGATCACTCAGGTCTCTATTAGCCGAATGGCAGACAGTTATTTCTTTAGCTGTAATAAACTTCAAATAAATTTTCTGTAGCTCAGAAATATGCCAAAACCGTTTCTTTTACTTACCTCATTGTCTCAGTTTAATTTAGTTTAAGTGATCACTCAGGTCTCTATTAGCCGATGGCAGCCAGTTATTTGTATGGCTGTAATAAACTTCAAATTAATGTTCTGCGTTTATTTATCAGTGGGATTTTTTGTTTTAGGCTAAACCCCTATTCCTAGAGATTTATAATGCCGATTATCGTGCTGTTTGTTTTAAGGGGGACGTCCTATTTCCGCCATGTAAAACAGCATTTGTTTAGGTACACATAACTCATAACATAAAAGTATAAAGATATGCGATGAATTTAAAAAAAAAATATCATCCCCATAGTTGATCTTTATTTTTAGCGATGGGTTTAAAAAAAGAGTATATATTTTGTTTAGGATTTAAAAAAAAGACTCATAAAACCCATCGCTCAAATTAAAGATCTAGGCGTGTCTAATATAGTAAAAAAGAACTAAATGTGTTTGCCAATTGTGTAAAAGTTACGTGTAAACAGTGTCTCACATTATTTGGTCACAGATTCTCAAAAACGTGTTAGTATGCACTAACCACTGGCAACTGCGTTTAGCCTTTAAGGCGGGCTTATTCCAAGTTTGCACCTGTTTGTGCTTCTAACTTTCCAGACGACACAGTTAACGCTTTCCCAGCGACAAAGTTAAACGCAACTTTTAACAGTTTCTGTGCCGTCTTGTAATTGGGAGGGAATTAAAGTTGGACTGCGAGTTTACGGTCGGCGTACGTGCCGCTCTGACAGCGATGGAGGGCGGGGGGAGGTAGGCTATAAGGGTAGATTAGGGTAAAGCTGTGATTTCTAATATAGTGTGGATATTTCTTGGGAAACTGTAGTTTCAAATATAGCGGTAAATTTCTTTCATAATTTGAGAATAGTCCGATTATCTACTCATTTATATACAGAAAATTGGAGATAATTAATTTAGCGTTCCCAAATTGTTTCAGGGATGGAATTTTTTTGAATAAGCTAAATAAAGATGTTTTTCTAAACAAAGTTAAATAATGTAAAAACGGCGGATTGCAACTAAACTAAATTTAACTTTTTTCCACGTATGTACCTTTTCTCAGGAACGACTCATCAGATTAAGATGAAAAAAACAGTTGCACTTTACACCAGTGACATTTTGAGCACAAGACATACAAAAAATATATGTAATTGTTTGTAAAAAATATTATAAGTACTACATATTAGTACTACTGTAAATAAACAAAACACTCATGTCCGGTTCATAACATTGGGTTTAATACCAAAAATCAATTGCCAACAATAAAATGTATGACCACGGCAACCATACACATTAGCCACAAGTTATTATGGAAGCAATACAACCAATATTTATCGATCTGTCTAACCCAGAACGTTTTTAAAAAATGCCTCCATGGGAAAAGTCAGAATCCCAATGAATCAGTCAATAATAGCCTATAATTTGGGAACGTATTCCTAAAAATCTGGTTGTTGGCCTAAAAACATTGAAGTTCGGTGTATATGATGCAGTTTCCTGTTTTAACAGAGATTTTGTAAAACGATCTAGGGTCTTGAAAACATTAGGCTTTATATTTGGGAAAAACTGTGCTGAAGTCATATTAGCCGTCGATTAGTAGCGCGTCAGAAAAGTTGGTGGCTGGAGAAGGGAGGGTAGGCAATAAGGGTGGATCAGGGTAAAGTTGTTATTTCTAATATAGTGTGAACATTTCTTGGGAAACTGTATTTTCAAACATAGCGGTACTGTTATTTTCTGTCATAATTTTATAGTAGTCCGATTTGAAAATACTGTTAGAAAAATCGGTAGAAAGTAGGAGAACATTTTGTGGTCCCAAATTGTCTCAGAGTTGGAACATTTTGGAAAAAAGTTGAGTAAATATGTTTTCCTAAATATTTTGACGTATGGAAAAGAAAAACCTAACAAGCAATTTACTTTTTCTTTAGGTACATTACAACTAAGAAATATAATTATTTATACATGGTTTTTACAAAGTTTTGTTAAGAATATTTCCATTAACAGCTGATTTCAACTTTGAAGCAATTCTTTTATTTCTAAGTTTTAGATTAGGTTTTAATTAAAATGTAGACCTGAGCTTTGCTGGTTCTTTTAACCTTTATTATAACTGCAGTTTTAACCTTTATTTTAACGAAATAATTTGATTCGAACATTTCATATTATTTACAATCTTAGCTTTGGGGTTATTATTAATCCTACACTTTTATTATAAAGAACAAATAACATGTGCATAGAAGGTTTCAACGGGGTTGGCGTGCGAATCACGCAGGTGTTTCCCCTAGTAATATATAAAAGGATTCGGTTTTACAAACAAGTTACCAACAAGGAAGATTAAAAGTTTCATCAAAATCAGAAACTCAGTGATTTTAGTTAAATCGTATTAGAAAACACTCAAACAGTTAAAATACAAATTATGTCATTACGCAATTTCCGATCGTTTCATCGAGTTCAATTTAAAACTTGCTCAAACAATAAACTCTCCCCGACCTGAACTTTGTATTAACTTAAGACTTTAAAACTTGAAGTTTGTTCTGCAAAGATTGCATTGTAAAAGTCGTACTCTACGCTTTACTCGGGGCACTTGCTTTTTAATGGCGGCCATCTTGTATTTACTGCTCTTACAATAAACCCTAATCCGCCACGAAGGGACCAACTATTTTTGGGCACGCAGCCCTTAAACCTTATCCGCACTAATGTCCTTTGGGGTTTATTTGCCCCTTGTTAACAGAAAAACGTCAAACCTGATGCAACGTATGACAGGGAGTTTATTTTCAATTGTATAATAAAATAAAATTATGTTGTACTAGCTGGCCCGACCCGGCTTTGCACGGATAGACAAATCAAAGTTAAATGCATATTAACAAAAAAATATTATATCAATAAATATATTACACTATGTATTTCTTATGAGGATTTTTAGTAACTTTGACCCACCCCCAAACCTCCCCGAAAATTTCGAATTTTTTTAAACCCTTTCTTTGCGCGCTCCTATGGCCCTATGGGAAACTACATACCAAATTGCACATCCAATCCGTTCGATGGTTTTAGATAAATCGTGCTTTTGTAACTTAAACCCCCCTAAACCCCCTAAAATTTAGATTTAAAAAAAAATTCTTTCTTAGCGAGCACCTAGGGCCCTAGAGGAAGCTACATACCAAATTTCATTCCAATCCGTTCGATGGTTTTTTGTAGTAACTTTGACCACACAAACCTCCCATAAAATTTCGATTTTTTTTTTTAACTTTCTTAGCGAGCACCTATGGCCCTAGGAGAAGCTACATACCAAATTTCATTCCAATCAGTTCGATGGTTTTAGAGAAATCGTGATTTTGTAACTTTTACCCTATAAACCCCCTAAAATTTCGGCTTAAAAAAAATAAACGGTACCAGGAACTGGCACATACTTTCTCACAAACATATTTAAATTACTAAACAGATTCACTGTGACTTGTGGGGTGGGGTAGGAGAGTTTTTTTATTCAAGTTGGAGATTAACGAATAAATATTATTATTATTATTATCTAGAGAGAAAACTATTCGATCGATTTCGAACAAATTTGCACCAAACACGTCAATTAGGTCTTTAAAGATGCACGTAAAAAAGTTTTGAAAAACAACCCCCTTTATGGCCAAAAAACCCCCAAAAATCAGTTATTATTATTATTATTAGCTAAACGAGAATGTTTAGAAAGGTGCGGGTTTTTGCATATGGTAGGGCACATTAAAGGCTACAAATAAGCCAAATTTTATCAAAATCGTTTTTTTATAAAAAAATAATAACTGATTTTTTGGGGGTTGTTTGGCCAAAAAGGGGGTTGTTTTTCAAATTTTTCAAAACCCTTTTGCGTGCATCTATACAGGCCTACTGGACATGTCTGGTGCAAATTTGGATGAAAGCGATCGAATAGTTTTGCTCTAGCTTTGTATACTTTTATTAAAGTTGGAGATTAACTAATAAATATTATTATTATTATCTAGAGAGAAAACTATTCGATCGATTTCGAACAAATTTGCACCAAACACGTCAATTAGGTCTTTATAGATGCACGTAAAAAGGTTTTGAAAAATTTTGAAAAACAACCCCCTTTATGGCCCAAAAACCCCCAAAAATCAGTTATTATTATTATTATTAGCTAAACGAGAATTTTTAGAAAGATGCGGGGTTTTGCATATGGTTTGGCACATTTAAGGCTACAAATAAGCCAAATTTTATCAAAATCGTTAGAGCCGTTTTTTTATAAAAAAATAAAAACTGATTTTTTTGGAGGTTTTTTTGCGAAAAAGGGGGTTGTTTTTTAAAATTTTGCAAAACCATTTTTCGTGCATCTATACAGGCCTACTTGACATGTCCGGTGCAAATTTGTTTGAAATCGATCGAATAGTTTTCGCTCTAGCTTTGTATACATACAGACATACATACAGACAGACATTTTGTAAAAACCACTTTTTTGGACTTAGGAGGTCCCATAACGGATATTTCCACAAAAATCTCAACATCGATTTTTTTTGCGATCACTATACTTTCTCTATACTTTAGTAAAAATTCTTTCTTAGCGAGCACCTAGGGCCCTAGAGGAAGCTACATAATAAATTTCATTTCAATCCGTTCGGTGTTTCATTTTAGTAACTTTGACCCCCAAACCCCCATAAAATTTCGAATTTTTTTAAACCCTTTCTTAGCGAGTACCTAGGGTTCTAGAGAAAGCTACATACTAAATTTCATTCCAATCCGTTCGATGGTTTTTTGTAGTAACTTTGACCCTCCAAACCTCCCCTAAAATTTCGAATTTTTTGAAAAACTTTCTTAGCAAGCACCTCTAGGGGAAAGCTACATACCAAATTTCATTCCAATCCGTTTGATGGTTTTAGAGAAATCGTGATTTTGTTACTTTGATCCCCACCCTCCAAAACCCCCTTAAAATTCCGAATTTTTTAAAACCCTTTCTAAGCGAGCATCTGTGGCCCTAGAGGAAGCTACATACCAAATTTCATTCCAATCCGTTTGGTAGGTTTTGAGAAATCGTGATTTAGTAACTTTGGCCCCCCAAAACCCCCCCTAAAATTTCGAAGTTTCGGAAACCCTTTCTTAGTGCGCGTCCAGAGCCTATAAAGAGTATTAGCGCCAAATTTCATGTTTGTAGGCCTCGTGGTTTTGGAGAAACTGTGATGAGTCAATGAGTCAATGGTATTTGGCTTTTATAAGTATAGATGAATCAATATTTTAAACAGAAAACGTCTGGTTTATTACAATTTAATTGTTGTAAGCAACCAATCCTATTGCCCGTTTACAGTTTAGTTGATAGCACGGGCCTTATGGAGGCTTGCCGCGTTACTACTTGACCTAACTACATCGGCCCCTATTCACTACCACATTGAATTACGAATATCCTTATCTCGGTGTTTAATTCAAGATCCAAATTTCTTCATTTCAGTAACGTACCTTACGTTTAAGTAAACCCCATTACATATTCCTAATAACTATTTTTAATGAGTTTTATGAGGTTGCGATGTTTTCATGCTGGCTACTAGCGTAAGATCTCCGTTTGAATAGCATAAACAATACCATGCTATCAACTAAACTGTAAACGGACAATATTAACAAACCAATCCTATTTCTAATTCTCTTTTTGTAATTCTCCGTTTTACATCGACCGTTCGGCAGTTCGTCTGTCTGTCTACTTGACTTACGATTACGGCCAAACGCCTTGACCGATTGTCATGGTTTTTGCATGAATGTTCCTTATTCCTAGGCCGAGCGATGTATATATAAAGTCGGTTTACAGGTTTTTTCCATGTTTCATTTTAACCTCTTAAATAAAATAAAAATGGCGGCCGCACCGTTTCTCTGTATAAGCTTTTTTCCAAAGCCAGTTTATGGCTTAACAGTAAGTCTAATTGAAAAACTAATTACATTTTGCCGGTAGCAAATCAGATGTTCTATTAAATTGGTTACTTTATTTTTCCGTACCTCTAACTGTACGCTAACAAAATGGCCGCAAACTTCAAATTTGTTAAAAATCGTCCCAAGTTTTTGTATTTTAACCATGTTGTTATACGTTTATTCTTTATACATCTTCATAAAACCTTATAATTTTATGGAGAGGGAGCCCGATTGGCGTTGCGTCGCATTTACTGAGCTGTAGGCCTTTACCAACTCCATTTTATCTTATTCATTTTGTTTCTTTGTTTCACCACGCAGAATTTAGAGTCGAACTGTTTGGTAGCGTTATTAAGGAAGTGTTGCTGTATTGCCCTCACTGCCACACTAACCTAACTCAAAACCTTATTTGTTATTTTAACGAACGAGGTCTACTGTTAACAGAACTACTAGTATATTAAACGAGTTTGGTCATTTTGAATATTGGTTTTAAATTTTTGCCAATTTGATAAAAGACTCGTCAGCCAAAAAGATGGAAATGCAAAAAACATGATTTAAAAAAAATATAGATCCAACCGCAATTAATATTTTTGAAAACGATTGAATTACAAAGGCTATGGCGGCAAATTCACAAAGATAGAATGAAACCCCGAATCAGAAAGCATAGCTGTAATCCTGCAACACCCATCTTCAATCCGCTTTCTCAGCTGTACAATGTTGTTTACCGACCTTGAATACACAATGGATTTCAAATGACCCCTTAAATCTGGTGATCTCGCAGGCCAAGCTGTGGGTCCACCACGACCCATCCACTGATTCCTGTGTCTAAGTAACTTCGTACATCCAAGCGGAAGTGAGGGGGTGCGCCATCGCGCATAAACCATATAAGTTGACTGGTAACTAGGGACACATCTTCCATGTAATTGTTTAAGACGTGTTGAAGAAAGAGTAAACAGGCCTAGTGGTCCTACTTTATTTATCAACCGATTTAAATAAATAGAAAATTGCTGCTGAAAATACAAAACTGCAGTTGGTGCAGTTAGTTTTGTTGCTGTTTTGTTACGTAATTTTACCATTTGATACGCATTACTGGAGGATATTATCGGTCGCCATTTTGAAATGGTTAAAACCCGCAATTGAATTTCTAATGCATTTCAGAGCAATGGATTTTATCTAATTTATAAAAACTTTAACATTAAAAAAAACAACAACAACGGTTTTATGCTAATTTTGGTGGTTGTAGACAATTACCAAGAAATTACGTTTTTAGGTTTTGTCGATAACTCGGTTATCCTATGACCTACAGAAACGACAAAAAAGCATTTTGTCAGTCGTTAAAAATAGAAATATTTTGTTTCTTGTAATTTTTTTAAAGTTAACGGTTTTCAAGATATTCCCCCTTAAAAGTTTGTAACGGCCGCCATTTTGAAAATTATAGAAATAAATTATTTTTGTTTGGTACACTTGTAAATCTTAACATGCAAAATACTTATTCCAAATTTGAACTCGATATCTCATCTATTTCGGGAATAACAATAAGTTTTTGTAAAAAAAAACCAAATTTCGGATTACGACTAAACTAAGCCGAATTCGAAAAAAAATGTTACTGAACATTTTTGATTTATTTTAATGAATACTAGGGGGCTTTGCCCCCTGCTCGGTCCGCTCGTCAACCCCACCCCACCTCCGGTCGCTTCGCGATATCCGTTGGGCGCCGTTCAACTTTATTTTTTCGACCTGAATTCGACTTCATAATCGACTTCATGAATTTGTGCGCCTGGAAGTTACGCAATACATCTCCGCTACGCAATACACGGCGCCTGGAAGTTATGCAATGGTCACCGCTACGCAATACACGTATTTAATCTAATCTTATTACTTTATAATTATGAGAAGAAGAAATATAATTTTTTGTTTATATAATAGAGAGAAAATACTATCCTGTACAGCCCGCTACGGGTTTTAGGGACACCCTGTATGGTTGTATAGCACCATATCAGATTTTCAGAAGAAACATTTGTAGGAAAAATATCTAGATAAAAGTATGCTACAGCATGTATTGTATTTTATACAGCAACAATTTTAGCAACCACTGCAATTCGATCAAAGTGGTTAATTTTGAACATTAATTAACTGTAAACGTGTATTGCCTTGAAGAAATATAAAAGTAACAAATAATTAAAAACTTTTATGTGTGTACAAATTTATACAGATGTAAACATGAATTATTTTAATCAAATAATTCGTTTTTACTGTATACTAACGTCCAACATTTCTTCAATACAGTTCTAGGCCATTAAATAATACGACATTGCTGCCAACATTACTTTTAACAAATAAAATAAAATCATCCTGAAAAACTCCACGGACTCATTTAAGTCCCCGGAAGTGATCCCCTGTCGATGTCGGCAACACAGACATAACCGACGCAAGGAGTATCCAGGGAGAAGTCACTTGGAACTACTCCCGGACCAGTACGTAGGGAGTCCATAAAACTTATGTTTATTTGAATGAACTACGGTCAGGTTATGTGCCGAGTGTAACCGTTTTGGTTATGGTCTTGTGGACATTAGGTGGTTTTTACACGTACATACTTATAAATTACAAAACTTGGTGTAGTTACAGGGTGTTTGAAAACTTCAATGGCGCGTTTCCTACTTCAATACTGAAAAAAGTGTTTGTATGCTACTTTCTACAAATCTCAGTTACTCAGATTGAACAAAAACAACAACAGCAAAAAAGAAAAGAAACAAGGTGAAAAACAAAATCAAATTTACAGTAGAAATTAGCTAATGGTGGGGTGCTATTTATATTACGCCAACCCCCGTTGGAACCTTCTAAAAACATAATATGTTATGTTTTATCTTCTATATATATAAAAGCCAAAACCCACTGACTCGCTCATCACGATTTCTCAAAAACTACCGAACGGATTGAAATGAAATTTGGTATGTAGCTTCCTCTAGGGCCAGAGGTGCTCACTAAGAAAGGGTATGAAAGGTTTCAAAATTTTAGGAGGGGTTTGGGGGGATCAAAGTTATTAAAATCATAATTTCAGATCTTTTATTATTATGACAATAGTGCTTTTATTATTTAAGATCTATATATATAAAAGCCAAATACCACTCACTGACTGAACACTTAAAAAGAATACAAAATTACGTTAAAAAGACTGAAAATGCCAACCACCACGGGCAACGCCATACGGATCAGCTAGTTTATAATGAAGATGTAGGATTAATAATAACCACAAAACTATGATGGTAAGTAATGCTTAATTTTCAAATAAAATTATTTCGTACATTTTATAACAGCAGTTATAATAAAGGTTAAAAGAACCAGCAAGGCTCAAGTCTACACTTAATCAAAAACCTAAGTAAATGTTAAAAATACAAATAATTGTTTATATTTTTATTATCAGCTGTTATATAATATTGGTTACTTACTATAAATTACCGTTTATTATCAATAAATAGGCCTACTATTATATTATAATGTCTTATTTATTTTTAATTAGGATGCAACATAGTTTTTCTTATGTCTAAATTCCATAACGCAAGTTTTGATTGGTTTGTGTGTGTTGAAACATGTGTTGGTTCAGTCTAGGCCTAACTTAAAATATTATTTTGTACTAAGCTGGACATCCGAATCAACTGTTTTATCTGTTATTTTATTCATTCGGTTGCTTTGGTAATGAATGTACCTTAAATACATTCAAGAAATATACGTGTTGGTTCATCAGTCTAGGCCTAACCTAATTGTGTTTAATTTATTTCACCTGCCTTAACGGCAACTTACACACATAATTTATGTTTTTGTGCACATCTTTACACAGTACGTTTTGAATGATATAAGTTTAATTTTTCAATTATCGATTTTTAGTTTTTCATAATGTTGCTTGTTTATTTTGATTACAGCTGTTAGACGCTATGAAGGGTCTGCTCCAGTAAACGAGAAAGCAACCGGAAACGCAAGCGCTTCTCTCTATGAATATCCGTAACTTGCAGTTGAGCCCTTTGACATTGCCTCATTTCAAACCATTTTATAAATCCATCTTTTGTAATTGACTGCTGAAAAAAAACTGAATATTCTTTATAAAATTTCGGATCCGGCTTTCAAATTACTTTTCATTATTCACTTTTTATTAAGTTAGGAAAACAATTTCATCTTTGTACTTACAAAATGTCAATTACATAACAAAAGAAAAGCATTTCTTTTTATCTAAAATGCAAAACGGATGCGTATTGTGATTGTGCTTAAAATGAGACCTTGCAAACAATTTTATGATAAAAAATAAACGAAATAAATGGTTTGAAATTTAATATTGCTCTTATGGGATAGAAATCAAAGATGGCTGCCACTACAGCAGACTCTTAACGCCCAACTTGATCCTGTGAATTTGTTCCTGAGAATCTGAATTTACAAAATAAATATTCAAATCAAAAATGTTTACACCAATATGAATTCTAACCTATGTTACTCAGGGATAGTGTAGCTTCTTATAAAAAAATTGAATTGGTTCAGTAGTTCCAGAGATTACACCCTACATACAAACAAAACAAATTTGCGTCTTTAGTAAATAATAGTATTTTTATAGATAATGTGTATTCTTTTTACTTTAACAGATAGCTTTGTTCACAAAAAAACAATTGTTTTAAGTTTGAAATCAGCTGATAATGGAAATATTATAGGAAATTGCTGACTACTTTTAATAAACATATGTAATGGCGCTTACATTTTTGTTAAATATTGAGTATATCTTTTGTTAGTTTTATGTTCAATAGATGCTGCTGTTTTTCAAAAATTATATAAAAACACGCGTGTTTTCGAATGGAACATTATGTGAAAATTTCAAAGTAATCGGTGAAGAACTTTCGGAGATTATCGATTTTGAACAAACGCACATTTACATTTTTATTTATGTAGATTACTAAAATACACTTTCAATCGAAATCGCCAAATTAAAATAACGTAACACATTGAATGAGTTGCGAATTGCTAGAAAAAAAAACTAAAAACATACCGAAATATATTTTATTATCAAATCAGACAAATTTCCCTCTATTAAAAAAATTATTATAAAACTAAATACGTGTATTAACAACCAACAACATTCCACAATCTATTTTAATTTTGCAATATCGATGGAATGAATTTCACCGACCAAAGAGAGTTAATATACAAATATTAATTTGTAAAACATTCATTGCTCGAGGGTTAGGGGATGTTTTCTGGGAGGGTTGTTGATTTCCATTTAATTCTGAGTTTTATAGATACATCGAGGACGATTAATTTGTAGAATGTATTGGTTTTGAAGTCACGCATTTACACTTTGTAGGCCGACCAATCAGCGTGGTCTGAGTGGTTTTTTACGGTTTAAAAATTACAATCTG
The DNA here is from genome assembly GCA_018207615.1 of Philaenus spumarius. NCBI lineage: Eukaryota > Metazoa > Arthropoda > Insecta > Hemiptera > Aphrophoridae > Philaenus > Philaenus spumarius. The sequence continues at coordinate 157,199 of JAGFPH010001188.1, forward strand.
AAACAACGATCTATAAGTCGCGTATTTTATAAACATAAAGGCTTAAGAAAAACATTAAACATCAAAGATTCTCCAGTGTTACCCCAAACACACAAATAGCCTTTCTCACAAATCAGAAAATCACCTACAAATTTTACTTCGGATAGTTTTCTGTGAATTAAATTTAGAGTTAAAGAGTTATTTCGGCGCAAACTTTCCATTTTGTAGTGTCCCATAAGTAAAGTGCCAAACTTCGGGAATGATTCTATTTGTCAAAATAAGAAAAAAGTTCATATACTAAACACATACCCGAAAACGCTTCGTTTTCTATATGTCCGCCATTTTGTTTTTGTACTAAATAAATCATATCTAGAGAACGGTTGGTTTGATTGATATAGTTCAACCTTGGCATAAAGTTTAACCTAACAATGATATATCTCAAGAAAAATATGCGACTAAATTCAATCATGAGTTAAAAAATGGCGGCTGTTTGTAAATTTCAAACCTAAATTACTCAAAATCTGTACATTTTGATAGCCCTTTTGTTTCCCTATTGGATGGTGTAGCTGTTAAAACAATCGGATGAAGGATAAAAGTTATCTTATGTATAAAAAGTGGTTTATTCAACACGGCGTCCTATACCAACACAGTAATCGCAGTAATATTGTATGTACATTAGCTGTCATTATCTTTAACTTTGCTATTATTCTTCAGCCGATTGTTTATGAAGTTATGCAATCCGAAAGGGAATCAAAAGGGCTACGAAAAAAGTATTTTGACACTTTTTTTTTAAATTTACGATTTTTGAGTAATTTAGGTTTGAAATTTTAAACTTTAAAATTTTAAACCGCCATTTTTAAACTTATTAATGGATTTGATCGTTTATTTTTGTCGAGATATATCCTTTATAGGTTAATGTCCTTGCCAAGTTTGAACTCATTTAGTCAAACCGTTCTCTATATAAGAATTATTTTGTACAAAAAACAGAATGGCGGATATCTAGAAAACGAAGCGCTTTCGGGTCTGTGTTAATATGAACTTATTTCTTATTTTTATCCATAGAACCATTTTCTGAAGTTTGAAACTTTACTTATGTTACACCCTGTATTGTTAACAGCTGATAGTATGTTGATTATATATCATTAATTATATCTGTATTGTTACTTTCTACAAGCAACATTATAAACAAATGAAAAACAACACTGTCTCCTTAAATATAAAATAACCCAGTAATAAAACTGAAAATTATATTATTAGTATCAATAGATACATTGAAATAAAAACATAAGTATAGTAATAATTTAACTCGTTTACATATTACAGACTATTCATAAAGTCTCTTTAACCATCTTCATTATTTTGGTTACTGAAAATAAGTTAGCAAATCTTTGTATATATTTTGTGTTGCATAAAAGGACGATTTTTTACATATCTGATCCTATATGATTTTTGGAGGTGGGGGGGGGACAATGTAAAATATAAAGGTAGGTCATGTAATATATTATCTTATTAAAAGAGAAACAGACTGGAGCAAACTAGGAGCTTAGTATCTAGATTCGTTACAAAGTAATGGGCATTCAAATTTAAGTAAAATTATATGTTTATTATAACATCAAAGCAGGTTACTAATTAATTAATATTATAAAGAGGTCAAATTTGTTTGTTTGTATGTAGGGGGTAATCTCTCGAACTACTGAACCGATTGAAAAAATAGTTTTACTAATAAAAAGCTACACTATCCGTGAGCAATCAAGGTTGGAATTCATTTTGATAAAAACATGTTTTATTTCAATATTTGTAAATTTATTCCGAAAAAATTCTTAGGTTAGACCTAGACTGATGAACCAACACATATTTCTTGAATGTATTTACATTCATTACCATAGCAATCAATTGACTAAAATAAGTGATAAAACAGCGGTTTGGTCTAATATTTCCAACTGTATTGTGCAATACATTTGTATTTCTAACTTTTGGCTTATGTTTTTATTAAAGTGTAAACCCGAGCCGGTTCTTTTAACCTTTATTATAACTGCTGTTATAAAATATGCGAACTAATTTGATTTGAACATTTAACATTATTTACCATCTTAGCTTTGGCGTTATTATTAATCCTACACCTTTATTGTAAATAAAACAACACGATTATGTTTATAGAAGGTTCCAACGCGATTGGCGTGCGGAGCACGCAGGGGTTTCCCCTAGTCTATGAAATAACGTTTTTCTCAAATAGTATCCTCAGTTTTTATCTAATCAGTTTGTCAGTTTGTCACCTGTGGATTATGTATGATTTGCATCGATCAAGTTCTAAATTTGACTTACAACTAGTAACTAAAGGAATGTGTAAATTGAAATATTTGTTTTACAAATTCACTAAAATTCAAAACCCATTAAACCAGTCGGTCGGGCAGGAATAACAAAACTGTATTGAAAACACAACCGAATAACGGTTAGTCAAAACCAAGCACCCCTAATACGGGGCGAATGCAGTAAAATATACGAGTATAAATCAGCGTGCGATGTATTCCTCCGCCAGATAGAGTGGTGTAATGGGGCATTATGGGTACTATTTTATGACGGATGAATGTAGCCAATCAGTTTAGAGTGGAACGTAAACCGACGCTAGATTTATTGACGAGGGTAAAACGCTACTTTGGGAGATTTCCCGGGCAAGTTGAACGCATTGAAAGATGTTTTTTTTTTAAATAAAAATTGGTTTGTGACTTTTATTTATTATCATTCTCGCTTTGATTATCTAATTGCACGCACTTTGTGTGTTATGAATTTACATTCATTAATAGTCAAATAAACGTTACCAGAAACTGGCACATACTTTCTCACAAACATATTTAAATTATTAACACGTTCACTGCTAAGGACCCACATGTGAGCTTGACACTGAACACTATGAGAAGTGACCAACGCACAGTGCATTGCATGCCAACCCCCGTATTGGGAGTATTTTCAATACACAATGCATTGCGTGCTTCGCACGCCAACCCGCATATTGGGAATATTACCAATACACCGTGCATTGCGTGCTTCACGCAAACCCCCGTGTGTAAACCCCAAATTGACTTCATAATTGTATTAAAGTAGGAGATGGGTTAGTAAATTAAATTAGGAGAATTAATAATAAATATTATTATTATTACCGAAAGTGAAATTTTTTTTATCGATTTCGAACAAATTTGCACCAAACACGTCAATTAGGTCTGTATAGATGCACGAAAAAGGGTTTCGAAACATTTTGAAACACAACCTCCTTTTTGGCCAAAAACACAAAAAAAATCAGTTATTATTATTAGCTATACGAGAAGTTTTTGAAACTTGCGGTTTTTTGCATATGGTAGGATACATTAAGCGTTACAAATAAGCCAAATTTTATCAAAATCGTTGAAACAGTTTTTTTATAAAAAAATTATAACTGATTTTTTTAGAGTTTTTTGGCCAAAAAGGGGATTGTTTTTCTAAAATTTTCAAAACCGTTTTTCGTGCATATATGCAGGCCTACTTGACATATCTGGTGCAAATTTGTTTGAAATCGATCGAATAGTTTTCGCTCTAGCTTTGTGTATATACATACAAACATACAGACAGACATTTTGTAAAAACCACTTTTTTGGACTCAGGGGGTCCCATAACGGATATTTCCACAAAAATCTTAACATCGATTTTTTTTTGCGATCACTATACTTTCTCTATATGTATAGTGAGAAAGTAAAAACATATTGCGAGATCCGACTCCTTTACTAACTTATTACAAAATGTTTTTAAACACCAAATCAAATGTTTGATTCACTTATACAGGGTGATTCAGAACTACGTGGCATCCGCAGCTCATTCCATAGCTAAAAAACGGTAACAGAAACTGGCACATACTTTCTCACAAACATATTCACTGTGACTTCATAATTGTATTAAAGTAGAAGAGGGGATAGATTAAAGTAGGAGAGTAACTAATAAATATTACTATTATTAGCCGAATGATAATTTTTAGACCGATGCTGATTTTTTTCATATGGTTGGGTACATTAAGGGCTACAAATAAGCCAAATTTGATCAAATCGTTAGAGCCGTGTTTTTTATAAAAAAATTATAACTGATTTTTGGGGGGGGGGTCAAAAATGGGGTTGTTTTTCAACATTTTTCAAAACCTTTTTTGTCCCTAATTGACATGTTTGGTGCAAATTTGTTCGAAATCGATCGAATAGTTTTATCTCTAGCTTTGAATACATACATACACTTAGACATACATATATTTTATAAAAAAACACTTTTTTGGACTCAGGGGCTCCTAAAACACATATTTCCACAAAAATATCAACATGCGAATCCTATACTTTCTATATATTATACTATAGTGAGATTTGGCCAAAAAACCCTCAAAATCAGTTATTATTATTACCTAAACGAGAATTTTTAGAAAGATACGGTTTTCTGCATATGGTACGGCACATTAAGGGCTACAAATAAGGCAAATTTTATCAAAATCGTTACAGCCGTTTTTGAGAAATTTCTGTTTTTTCGTATGCTCATTACAACGAAGATAATCGTTGGCTGTGCTTTTGTTATCTGTCAGAAGGTAAATAACTTTATTTGTGTGTTGTCTTTAATTATGGCCCATATGTTATGTTTTAGCACGTGATTGTTTTGGCATTTTTAGTTATTTTTATCGTGAATTGTGATTATGAAGCGAGTACATTCACTTGTTAGTGACTTGTATATTCGTATGTCTATATACGTACAACTAACCGCAGAACTGGTTATGTAGTAGCCCAATTAAAAAAAAAATTATAACTTTTTCATTTTTCAATATAATGTAATGAAATTTGAGGTGTAAGTGTCTATCTATTTTCAAAATCACCCAAAATCACGAAGTATATGATAAATACACAGAGTTTAAAATTAATAATATTATTTCAAACGAGTTTATAAAAAAACATATTTCACGAAACTCACTCCTTCCTCCCTAATCACGAAGGAGAGCGCTTTTCATTGGGGAAAATTTAAAATTCTTTTTGATGGAATTAGGTTCGAGGAAGAAGGATTACAAGTAATGTTTAAATTCTTAAGACGAGGGATGCAAGAAGGGAGGCTACGTTTAGCCGGAGGGAGGGGAGGCTCAAGGAGCTCTAAAAAGGGAATTCTTAAAATCCAGAAAGTAATTTGCGGGAGCGAACGATCCCGTAATTAACCTTTCTGATAAAGTATCAGGTTTTCGGTGTTCTCGGGACGGAGTGGAAATTAGATATTATTTGAAGCATATCTTAGTCTGTACTTAGTAATAAATATTAAAGAAAGATTTTTGTATTTTGAACAATTATGTGTTGCAGGATACTTTAAGTACTTTTTAGCGAATTTCGATGTAGGGAAAAATGAGCTATTGCAGTGGCCCTTATGGTAAGACCCAAGGTCGGGAGTAGCAAATGAGCAAAGATCATAGTTCCAGTCTCTAGAACTATGACTTTTTTTTTTTTTTTTTAGGGGTGTCATTAAAAATCATATATGTATTCGCACTCTAGCGGCCGCCTTTTAAGTCCAATTTGGTTCAAATTTGGTACAAATGTTGGTTGTCTACGTCGCTCGGACGAGTTCGTTAGCCAACAAAATCCAACAATCGGAAGCACGTTTTTTGACAGGAAGTAACTACTTTTTTATATTTTTCCTACGAGAATTAATTTATTTTTCAGTTTTTTCTACAAATAAAAATGTAAGATGTTATTCTGCACATTTTGTTTTTTTACGCGACCTTATAGCTCGCTTGGTTCCCCCAAAATCGATTAAATCGTAAAATACCACAGTACCCGGTTCAAAGCCATGTGGTGGATTTTACCGTGGGGTTGGCGTGCGAAACACGCAATGCTTTGTGTATTGAAGATACTCCCAATATGCGGATGGTGTGCGAAGCACGCAATGCATTGTGTATTAAAGATACTCCCAATATGCGGAATGGTGTGCAAAGCACGCAATGCATTGTGTATTGAAGATACTCCCAATACCGTTATTGTGCGAAGCACGCAATGCTTTGTGTATTGAAGATAATCACTTTATCCGGGTGCTAAGATCTTCCGGGTACGAATCTTTATTACGAGGACACACAAAAATAGAGCCCACGCATTTTGATTATTTGCTTTAAGAATACGAAAACGGGGATACCAACCCCTAAAAATATACTCACTATTTCAATTCCTTTGTAGCCGTTCTGTTGGTCATTACCGTCTTACGGATAACATTTTTCCGAATTTATTTAGTGATCTGATGCTAAATATTTCATATTCTCATTCAAATGTAATTCATCTGTGGCAGCAAAAAACTTGCGTTTATTTTTCAACTAATTTGTAATTTTATAACGGTTATAAAAATAGTTTTTAAATTACTAAACCAGTCACATAGACTACATTAATTTCTACTTGTGTATTTTTTCTAAAGTGCATCAAATTTATCTCCATGTTTGTTTTTTACTGGATCTTACCAAATTTGTATTGAAATAAAACAAAATGTAAATATAACATTAATTTACTTTCAAATGCCGAATGACAATGAATTGTTTAACATTAAATGTAAATACTTTTCCTTGTGTAGCACAGAATTCGTTCCCATCGGAGTATATTTAACAGGGACTGTACCTTTCTTTACAAATCGTTGGCTATTCAATAAAAAATGAATTAAATTTATTTACATCAGAAAAGAGCTTGAGGTTAGGGGGGATGAAGGGACGACACGTGTTAGTATGGGACTGTTGGATCGTCGAATATAAATCAATACACCACCACAAGTTATAATGTACCTGTTTATAACTATACTAGGGGAAACACTTGCCTGCTCCGCACGCCAACCCCATTGGAACCTTCTGTACACATAATCATGTTGTTTTCTTTATAATAAAGGTTTATGATTAATAATAACCCCAAAGCTAAGATGGTAAATAATGTTAAATGTTCAAATCAAAATATTTCGTATACTGTATAACTGCAGTTATAATAAAGGTTAAAAGAACCAGCAAGGCTTAATGTGTGGCACATCGTTTGAAAGCTTATTTAGTTCTAAATCCAAAAGTATGATAATTAGTATTAAAAAAAAATAGTACAGCAAAATGGTGCAAAATCGGAAAACACGATTTCGTTGTTTTTAGCCGTCATTTTTAAACGGTTAAAGATATGGATGTGCAAATTTCACTGTTGGTTTTTTCTTGAAATTCTACATCGAAATGATGTATCACATGACCAACTTCCTATTAAAAAAAAAAAAACAAAGTTACATTCAAAATGGCGGATCCAAGATAGCGGATACATTTTTTTAAATCTTAATAAAATAGCAGTTTTACATAGAGTAGGTACCTCAATCGCATCTACCTTGAAATTTTCCTTATATACGAAATATTAAACCGTTTCAAGACCTAATTGTCACCCTATAAAATAAATTACAATACACTAGTTGCACTAAATACACTATACTTCTAGATAGGTTCAGTCAACAATTTTAAATCTAATGCTTTATTTTTGTTCCAGGTATGTCCAAATTCAGCAAGCGTCTGCTTAGCGTAAGTTTAATTTATACTGTTTTTTCTTTACAATTTAATGCAAGTACAGTCAATTATTGATGGTAAACGACGAAATGATTACGATAAAATGTGTTTCACAAATATTATCTTTGTGTCCATGCGTTTCGCCTTTAGACTTCGCAGGCTACTGGTTAAAATTGTACTGCGCTTATTTTTATACACATGATATACAGTAGAGTCTCGCTAATCCGAACCCCGCTATTCCGAACTGAGTTCAGAAAAATTACAGATTTTTTAAACCTAAAAACAGGAGAAATTAAAAAGACGTTCGTGAAAAAACCTACATTTATTGTTATACAAATAAGTTAAAAAGAGTCGCACATAAATCCTAAGCTTGATGAAAACGCCTTTATCAAGGCCCACTAAAGAATACCGTTGCGAGGCTGCCAATAGGATGGGCGCGCAGCGTTGACATATCTACTAGCCTCGAACACTCCTGGTATTTACCGCTCGAGGCTTGATCTCACAGTTTAAAGAATTATAAATGCGTTGAATCAGCCGCAGTCAGTTAGAAGCGTGGGAAGAACGTGACAACGTCGCACTACGGCGATTGGAGCGTTCAAGGTCTCGGTGTACACAAGCCCGTCCCTCAACGGTATTCTTTAGTGGGCTTTGATACAAATTAGAATGGAAACTGGTTTTTTTCCATCCGTTTTGCGGGAAGGAAGCTATGGCAACAAGCTTCAGGTGAAAAGGATACCGGCTTCTTCAAAATGATTAGATACAACAGCTAAGCACAGTGTTGTTGTCACCTGACGGTTGCTTTCATCCTTTGTTCTCCATTGTTTTCGTTATCTCGAAGGATTTTTTTTTCTCGATCTTTATCAAGACAATGCGGTACTAACGGATAGACTGCGGGATGATAAAACGGACAGTTCGAACAACCTATCCCTTTCCCTCTATTTTTAGAAGAAAATGGAATTGTAAAGCAACAGAAGGAAATAACCCCGGCTTAATAGAGCGAGGTCAAGAGCATTTGCCGCGTCTACGAGTGATATTAGTTCAGTTTGAGCGTTCACCTCTTCCTCGCTTTCCTCCGAGCCGATCAAAGATGTATAGAACAAACACTAGCAGATGTCCATTACGCCTTAACAAGCCAATACGTTGATATTCTACACGAAATCCGCCTAATCCGAATTCCCGCTAAACCGAACAGTTTGGTCCCAATCAGTTCGGATTAGCGGGACTCTGCTGCATCTATTAAATAACGAAACTGTGATTCCCTCTCTTAAATATTTCGACCCAGCCGCTACATTTTTTGTTTCTTGAGCCAATAACTTCGTAAATGTTACATCAATACATTTTTTACTGGCATATATGAGTTCTTTGAACCTTTCTCTACAACAAAGATATGGAACCCTTTTGGATTGGGATATTAACTACTATATTTGGCAAATTAAAAAAAAAATGCTCGCAAACGCCAAAAAATCCATTTCGATTAACACTGCAGCTTCTTGGGTTTAATTTGAAGTCATTGTAAAAAAAATAAGGTGTTAAAAAATATTGAAATCTCTCTTATGTTATAGTTTAGTAGGTTTCACATTTCAACTATAACCTCAACGGTAAATAAGCTTTCAAATAATGTATACAACTTTCCGTTTGTCCCGCTTTTTAAGAGTACTTAAACCTTGATCACGGAAAAACATGGCGTGCTTGAATAAATACTGTTTGTTATTATAGCATCAAACGCACAAACCACCTCGATTATTCGAGTCTCTTTGTTCGCATTCACTGCTACGCAAATTTCGTATTTCTTATGCTAGGAGCTGACCTTTTATTTTTTTATATTTATAGTCTAAAGGAGTAGATATTAATTTATTTATGATTTTTACTTTCTCCACCCTATACGAAGTATATGGAGAAAGTATTGTTTTCGTCCAAATTTTCGAGTTTAAATTTTTAGTGGGATTATCTGTTTTGCTGCTCCCTGAACCCCCAAAAAATGTTTAGTGGAATTATCTGTGTTGGTGCTCCCTGAACCCAAAAATATTTTTATTGGAATTATTTGTTTTGGTGCTCCCTGAACCCAAAAAAGTGTTTTTTTGGTTATGTCTGTCTGTGTGTCTGTAAGGATGTGTAGAGAGCTGGAGAACATACCAACCATTCGAATTTGATGACATTTGGTATGCAGGTGTAGTTGAGGAATATCTCGAGGCCTTGTTTTCCATTTTTTCAAATTTTTGATTTTTAAGGGGTTTTACCCCACAAAAATGGCCAAAAAACTAGAAAAATCTAAATTTCTCAAAAACGGCTGTAACGATTTTGATAAAATTTGGCTTACTTGTAGCCCTTAACGTACCCTACCATATGCAAAAACTGAATCTTTTTAAAAATTCTCGTTTAGGTAATAATAATAATAATAACTGATTTTTGGGGTTTTTTTCCAAAAAGAGGGTTGTTTTTCAAAAATTTTCAAAACCTTATTTCGTGCATCCATACAGGATAATTGACATGTTTGGTGCAAATTTGTACGAAATCGATCGAATAGTTTTCATAATAATAATAATAATATAATATAATATGGATTGTGTTACATGCATCTAATATTTTCCATGGTATGTCCTACTTTTGCAATTCTAAATAACCACCTCGTATGCTACTCTTGGGAAAATTCTCGTTCGGCTAGTAATAATAACTGATTTTTTGGGGTTTTTTGTCCGAAAAGGGTGTTGTTTTTCAAAAGTTTTTAAAAACGTTTCTCGTGCATCTATGCAGGATTAATTGACATCTTTTTTTTTTTGCAAATTTGTTCGAAATTGATCTAATAGTTTTCTCACTAGCTCATAATTATATTTATTATTTACTCTCCTACTTTAATGTATCCCCTGTCCTACTTTACTACATTTATGAAGTCACAGTGAATCTGTTTAATAATTTAAATATGTATGTGAGAAAGTACGTGCCAGTTTCTGGTGCCGTTTATTATTCATTTAAATCTAATTTGCGATTGACGCCGCATGTACCAGATTTACTAAATACTAAATACATTTGAACACAGAATAGAGAATTATAATTAAGAACGAATACGAAAAAGAGAGAAGAGCAATTAAAGTTCTCAGTGTTTGTAAAACGACAGCTTTTATTTTTAAAACAGTTGCAGAGGAAATTCCTTCTTCAGCGTTGCCTTCAAAGAAGGGCTTACGCAAGCCTCGTTGCACAAATAATATCAATGTTTTCAATATCGAATAAATAAAAGACGTATTGCAGAAGGCCCCCCCCCCCACTCTCTTCAGAGGGATATAGGACGGAAGCGACTGCTTCTACAGATCGTGATGTCGAGCGAAACTTACAAGGCTTTTGTTTTTTGCAATAATTCAGGGTGCCCCATAAGTAAAGTGCCAAACTTCGAGGAATGGTTATATGGTTTAAAATAAGAAAAAAAGTTCATAGAACATAAACGCTTCGTTTTCTAAATATCCGCCATTTTGTTTTTTGTACAAAATAATTATTATCTAGGGAACGGTTTGAGTGATTGCTTCACACTCCAATCCCCGTATTGGCAGTATTTTCAATACACAGAACATTCTGTGCTTCGCACGCCAATGGGAGTATTTTCAATACACAGTGCATTGAGTGCTTCGCACGCCAACAACCGTATTGCGAGTATTTTCAATACACAGTGCATTGCGTGCTTCGCACGCCAATCCCCTTATTGGAAGTATTTTCAATACACAATGCATTGCGTGCTTCGCACGCCAACCCCCATATAGGGAGCATTTTCAATACACAGTGCATTGGGTGCTTCGCACGCCAACCACCGTGTTGGGAGAATTTTAAATTCACAATCCTTTGTGTGCTTCGCATGCCAACCCCCTTATTGGTAGTATTTTGAAAACACAATGCATTCCGTGCCTCGCACGCCAATTTTAAGCCTATAAGCTATGGACGTACATGTGCGTCCGCTTTAAAATATTAGTGATTATTACGTAGAAAGCTTCAAAAATAAAAAATAAAATAATTTCTACTCATTTAGACTATAAATAACATAAAAAATAAAAGGTCAGCTCCTAGCAAATACGAAATTTGCGTAGCAGTGTACGTGTTAAAGCCATTTGCTCTTGAAATAGAGGTTTATATTGGTTTATGGATTGTGATTTTATTTTTATACCACCTTATGAATAACCTAGACATATCTCCTGCTTCTTCGATAGAACCATAAGGACGAGGAAGAGCAAGGCATCCTTTTAACATACTCCAGTATCAAAAGCGTTGCATCTATTCACCATTTTCACTAAATATTCCACCGACAAATTTTCTAAACCAACAGATAAAATAATTGTACGTCCTAATATTAATTGGACGTGTTGTTCTGCTATTTAAAAATTTCTGAAGTGTTGTCAGCGGCTATTTAAGCAAGAAACCGCTTTCTTTAGGAAATTTAAGAAGGTTTAGAACGCTTCACGATCAAAATTAACTTTTAACAGCATTTGGCTACCTCAACTCAAAATTGTTCATTACACACTCCTTAAAACAAGAAAATAAAAACCCTATATTGTGGAATTGTTCATTAAATCAAAAATCTATTTTAGAGGTTTTCTTCTCTCAAGGTTCAAAAACCCTAAATACATTTCATCTATATTTCTACAATAATATTATAAAGAAGTAAAATTTGTTTGTTTGTATGTAGGGGGTATTCTCTGGAACTACTGAACCGATTGAAAAAAACATAGTTTTACTAATAAAAAGCTACACTATCCTTGAGTAACATAGGCTGGAATTCGTTTTGATAAAAACATATTTTATGTAAATGTTTGTAAATTTAGTCGGAACAAATTCTTAGGTTGGTCTGGACTGCTGAACCAACACATGTATTTACATTTATTAGCATAGCATACAATAAAATTGAATAAAATAACAGATAAAACAGCTGTTTGCTCTAATATTTTCATTAACCGCTGATTTCAAAGTTTGAAGCAATTATTTGTATTTAAAACTTTTAGGTTTGGTTTTTATTAAAGTGTAGACCTGAGCCTTGCTGGTTCTTTCAACCTTTATTATGACTGCTGTTATAAAATATACGAAATAATTTGATTTGAACATTTAACATTATTTACCATCTTAGCTTTGGGGTTATTATTAATCCTACACCTTTATTTTAAAGAAAACATAACAAGATCGTGTGTATAGAAGGTTCCAACGGGGTTGGCGTGTGGAGCACGCAGGGGTTTTCCCTGGTTTCAATAAATCCATTTAAGAAAAAGTTCTGATGCTGTACTCAAAGTGCAAATTAAACACCTGCAATCTATCGTGTACAATCTGAGCTCGCAATACAAAGTCTGTTACGTAGTAACATCGCTTCCGCTCTATTGCTGGACTCGTAATACGTTTATATCGAACTGAGGGGGGGGGGAGACCTTCTGCAAAACGTATTTTATTTATTCGATATTGATAATATTTATATTGCCTGTGCAACGAGGCTTGTATAAGCTCTTCTTTTAACGTTACGTAGAAGACTTAATATATACCGTAATGGTTTTAAATAAAATCATTATTATTATTTATTTTATTTTAGCTACATTCAGGGCATTATTTACGCGACACTTTATTATGTACAGAGTGTTCATAAAGTCCCTTTACCCACCCTCACTATTTTTGTTATTTAAAATAAGTTAACGAACTTTGTATATATATTTTTTGTATTATCTTGTGTTGTATAACAGGACAAATTGTTTGACATATCTGAAACTCAATGATTTTGCGGGGCTTATGGGGGGCGGGGGGGCTTACAACCTACTTATTCCCAATATTAACAAATTAATAACCTGCTTTGATGTTATGGTAAAAATATTATTTTCCAGAACTTTTATTGTCAATTATCATCAAACGAAGCAAGTTACTAAGCTCTAGTTTTGGCCATTCTGTTATTCTTTTAAGGTTTTCAATGGTTTATTACATGACCTAATTTTATATTTGAAATTGTTTACCCACCTACCCCCCTCAAGTCCCCCAAAATCTTAAAGGTACAGATAAGTCAACAAATGTGTCCTGTTATGCAACACAAGATATATACAAAGTTTTGTTAACTTATTTTCAATTACAAAAATAATAAAGGGGTTGAATGGTCTTAATGAGTTTTATTCCTGTATGTTAAAGATGAAATATCTCGTTTATTCTTCAACCATCCTATGTAGAAATATCACAAGTTCTTCTTTGGATCCATCACTGAAGACTGAATTTCTACTTATGTTACAGTAAAACTATAACGGTATTTTTTTTTTTAAATTGTAACCCTAGATCGATTTCTATTAATACATTTTTCATGGGGTTGGAAAAATTAAAATAGCCTACTTTCGTCTACCAGAGAACTAAAGACGAAGCCTTTCCTCTAGCTTCAGTTTGGCCTTGACCGTGAAAGTCTGTAGTACTGATTTTGTGCTGCCCTTTCATTATTGTGAGTTAATTCAAAAAGTATTGTCGTGCTGATTGCGAAGGGTTAGTGACAGCGTAACGTTTAACCTAATAGGGTTTTGTCATGATTAAAATTGAACATGTCTTGTTCTTTAAAACAAACTGCATAATGTACATTTTTAAATTTGTTACGTCATACTTATTATGGCTTTGATTTAAAAAAAATGTTTTTCGTCAATTTTTTATTTTTGACAATAACCTGTTTGTTTATTTTTTTAAACGTATCCTGAACATTATTTTCCTCTAATTTAACAAGATGAAAACATGGAACATGTTTTTGAGACTTCTTCTCGTGTTTTCTGATTTTTTTAACGACTGTTAAAATTGGGTTTCGCGTACCCAAAAACTTTTAAAACGATATCACATACTGTATTTAAAACATGTTTACCCCAAAAACGTGACACCTTCGCGCTTCGACTTTTTAACTGTAAAAATCGTTTTTTTCGTACCTAAAAACAGTACCCAACACCGTATTTAAAAAAAATTGACCCAAACACGTGACCCCGACGCGCTATGACTTTTTAAATTGCTAAATCGGTTTTCCCGTATCCAAAAACATTAAAAACGAAACCGCACACTGTATTTTCAAAATTTCGACGCGATATTTTCAAAGTTTTGACCCAAAAACGTGACCCCTACGCGCTACGACTCACGCTAGAAAGCTCAACAGCTTTTCAACTTTTCACAATAAAATTACGAAGATTTTGGCACCACGACTATTTATGCGACGTCTGTGAGTGCGTATATCGTGTCGAAAGACAGACAGACAAACAAGAATTTTCGCAAGAATACTTCGGAAGAATTTCAATAATTCGGCATTTTAATGCGAGCCGAAATAATAATATGAAAATGTGTAAAAGATGTAAATACAATTTGTATGGAAAAACAACAGTACAGAGTAAATAAATAGGCATTGCACTGTTATATTAATTTGTTGTGAAAAACTAACAGATAGTTATCAAATTTACTAACGGCGAGTGGTAAACGATATAAAAATATGGTCAGTAATCTAGGGTTCAGGGTGTTTATTTTTTCAGTAAAAAATTTTGTCGCTTTATATTTTATGGATTTTAATATATTATTTCATTGTTTAGAAAAAACTTACATGGATCCAAATAAAGAAATGTTTTATTTCATTTCCATTCCACTGGCAAGTATTCTATACTAAAAATGTGTTTCCAAATATATGTTACTTAAATTTCATATATACCTCTTCAGAAAAAAAAAACTAAAGTTTGAATACTGAATTATTTTTTCTTAAAGTTGTGCTCTTTATTTTCTTACTTCAGTTTTTATTGACTTTTCTTTTTAAGTAAACACACTCAAATTTAATAAAAGAAATGATTTCCTTTATTTCCAAGCCTGTAAGGAACAACGTTCTCCCCATTTGTATTCTTCTTCCCCAAATCAATTTAATTTTACATTTGTGTATTGACATGTAATATTTGTGCTTTGTCTACGTCTGCATCTTTGAGTATTTACTTTGTCCATATTGTTCATTTCCTTTCTTTAGTTTATCACATCTCTAAATAATATATTTGTAGATTTTTTTTATTTTCAAAATAATATCCATACATTATTAGCGAATTTCCATAGGGAAAATTAGCTATTGCAGTGGCCCTTATGGTAAGACCTAAGGTCGGGAGTATTAAATGAGCACCGATCATGGTCCCCAGAAATCATTTTGCTATGCCATTAGAAAGTATATATGTGTTCGCACTCTAGCGGCCGCATTGTTTGATTTGGTCTAAATTTGGTACACATGTTGGTTGTTTTTACGTTGCTCGGACGAGTTCGTTAGCCAAAAAATCCAACAACCGGAAGCACGTTTTTTGACGGGAAGTGACTATTTGTTTAGATTTTTCCTACGAGAATGAAATTTTTTTAGTGGTTTTCTAAAGAAACAAATGCAGTATATTATTCTGAATATTTTGTTTTTTTACGCGACCTTATAGCTCGTTTGGTTCCCCCAAAATCGACCAAAACGTAAAATACCATAAAAGTACCCGGTTCAAAGCCACATTGTAGGTTTTGCCTAGAGGGCATCTTCTGATCCGAGGCCAACGGCCGAGTTCGTACGCTGCGAGCGAAGCGTAGCTCATAACCCGAGGCCCCAAGTTCAAGTTTTTCCGCTGCGAGTGGAACGAAGGAGCGCGTGAGTCAAAGCTGGAGGCATAGGTGCAAATAAATTCTATTAATATATTTCGTATACAAGGGCTACTATTCAGCACCGTCGTGAGTTGACCAATTTCCCAAATAGTTGGTTGAAACACTTAAACGTAGGCCTATACACTTAGTTTTGAAAATTCGCTCAACTCAAGTCAGCGGTTCAGCTGCGTGGTCGAATTATTTTACCCAAATGAGTAAACATTGTATATTTGTAAATGTTTTCTCGAAAAAGGTAGTACGGAATTTCTCGCCCTACTAGAGGTTCGACTTGTTACAAATTGAAGTAAAATTAGTTATCCGCAAGTTTTCCGAAAATTGTATATTATTAGCGAATTTCCATAGGAAAAATGAGCTATTGCAGTGGCCCTTATGTATATATGTGTTCGCACTCTAGTGGCCGCATTTTAAGTCCGATTTGGTCCAAATTTGGTACACATGTTGGTTGTCTATGTGGCTCGGACGAGTTCGTTAGCCAAAAAAATCACACAACCGGAAGTATGTTTTTTGACCGGAAGTAACTACGTATTTCTTTAGATTTTGACTACAAGAATGACAATTTTTCAGGGATTTTTTTAAAAATATAAATGTAGGATGTTATTCTGCACATTTTGTTTTTTTACACGACCTTATAGCTCGCCTGGTTCCCCCAAAATCGACCAAAACGTAAAATACCATAAAAGTACCCGGTTCGAAGCCAAATGGTGAAAACTCTCGAGGCCACTTGGCGCTAACAAATTCTACTAATATATTGCGTACACGCAAACAGCTGTTCAACGCCTTCGTGAGTAGACCTATTTCCCAAATTGTTGGTTGAAACCCTAAAACATAGGCATATATAAACTTAATTTTGGAAATTTGCTCAACTCACGTCAGCGGTCCAGCTGCGTGGTCGAATTATTTTATTTATAAATATTTTCCCGTAAACACCTGTAAAGATTTCCTCGAGGTTTGGTATTTAAGGTTTTTCTACACACGTAATCTGTAGAACTTTTTGAAAATTCAACTGGTTTTACAAATAATTTGTATTATAGAAAAGAAAAACTGGTACATATGTACAAAAAAACATTTCAAAAATGTTTTGTAGAGTAAATATTATATTGATTGTCTTGTGAAGATGTCAGAGAAACATATCGCACTAATAACATAGATTGTTAAGACGTACAACAATGAATTTATAACCATTATGTATATATAAAGCAATTCAAAAGGATTGAAGTATATATATTTTTTTGGGTTTCAAATGTATAAACTTTATTTCATTTAGGCTGCATGGCAAATAATTTACTAAAAAGGAGTAAAAATGTTTTTCCTTCAAAAAAGTATTTTTCGTGCTGTACTAGCCTACATCTCAAGTACATACCAGTACTAGTTGGCCCGATCCGGCTTTCCACGGATGAACAAATCAGAGTTAAATGTACAAAAAAATATATCAATAAATATATTATACCATGTATTTCTTATGGGAATTTTTAGTAACTTTGACTCGCCCAAACCTTACCTTAAAATTTCGAATTTTGTTGAAACCTTTCTTAGCGAGCACCTAGGGCAATAGGAGGAAGCTGCATACCAAATTTCATTCCAATCCGTTCGGTGGTTTTTTAGATTTCGTGTTGAGTCAGTGAGTGGTATATATGGATTATATATATATATATATATATACTAGCTGACCCGTACGGCGTTGCCCGTGGTGGTTGGTATTTTCAGTATTTTTAACGTAATTGTATTCTTTTAAGTGTTCAGTCAGTGAGTGGTATTTGGCTTTTATATATATAGATCTAAAATAATAAAAAAAACTATTTTTGTATTAAGTTTTTATATATATAGATCTTAAATAATAAAAGAACTATTATTGTCATAATAATAAAATATCTGAAATTATGATTTTAGTAACTTTGATCCCCCCAAACCCCTCCTAAAATTTCGAAAATTTGCATACCCTTTCTTAGTGAGCACCCATGGCCCTAGAGGAAGCTACATACCAAATTGCATTTTAATCCGTTCTTTAGTTTTGAAGAAATAGTGATTTAATAACTTTGATCCCCCCTAAACCCCTAAAATTTCGAATTTTTTGAAACCCTTTCTTAGCGAGCGCCTATGGCCCTAAAGGAAGCTACATACCAAATTTCATTCCAATCCGTTCGGTAATATTGGATAAATCGTGATTTCGTAATGTTTACCCCCAAACCCCCTAAATTTTCAAATTTTTTAAAACCCTTTTTTAGTGAACACTTATGGCCTTAGAGGAAGCTACATACCAAATTTCATTCCAATCCGTTCGGTGGTTTTTTAGATTTCGTGTTGAGTCAGTGAGTGGTATTTGGATTATCTATACTAATATTATAAAGAGGTAAAGTTTGTTTGTTTGTTTGTTTGTATGTAGGGGGTAATCTCTGGCGCTACTGAACCGATTGAAAAAATAGTATTACTAATAAAAAGCTACACTATCCCTGAGTAACATAGGCTATAATTCATTTCGGTAAAAACCTTTTTTTATTTTAATATTTGTAAATTTAGTCGAAAAAAATCTTAGGTTAGGCCTGGAATGATAAACCAACACATGTATTTACATTTATTACCATAGCAACCAATTGAATAAAATAACAGATAATATAGATGTTTCCTTCAATATTTCCATTAACAGCTGATTTCAAAATTTGAAGCTATTATTTTTGTATTTCTAGCTTTTAGGTTAGGGTTTTAAAGTGTAGACCTGAGCTTTGCTGGTTCTTTTAACTATTATTAACTGCTGTTATAAAATATAAGAAATAATTTGGTTTGAACATTTAACATTATTTACCATCTTAGTTTTTAGGTTATTATTAATACTACAACTTTTATTATAAATAACATAACGTATGTTTTTAGAAGGTTCCATTGGGGGTTGGCGTGCGAAGCACGCAGGGGTCTCCCCTAGTGTGTATATATATATATATATATGACTGAAAAACGTTACTATGTACTGGTATAAAATAGAAAATATGTTACACTTTGAACGCGCACGAGCAATACTAAAGCTCATGACGTCACAAGTGTCAGACGTAGTAATTCCGCTTGCGCTCTATTGGTGGACTGAATATGTTTATATCATACGGGGGGGGGGGGGGGAGGGTTGTTCTACGACAAAACGCATTTAATTTATTCGATATTGAAAATATTTGTAAGACGAGTATTTGTTCATCGAGGCAACGTAAGCTCTTCTTTGAAAGACTAGATACCTTACATCACTGTTTTCCTTTCGTTAGACATTTTAATTCTGTTTCTTTATTCATTCCATTGATTCCATTTAGTTTTAATTTAGATACGATACGAATAAAAAACTGGAAATTGTTGATTTATTATTGCGCGGAATATTTCTTTTTTTCTAAATTTAATTATTTCAAATATTTTGTTAAAAGTAGTCTTTTATTTTGTACGCCTTTTTTTTCGCACCACTCCAATTCTATTCTTATTAGCGTGTTTCTATATGAAAGATGTGCTATTGCGTGATTTGTATGGCGAGACCTAAGGTCAGTAGTGGTCAATGAGCACCGATCATGGACCCCAGAAGTCTTTATAGTCACTCAAACCAGTATCTTAAAAAAAAATAATAATAAATAAAAAAAATAAACAACCGAAAGCACGTTTTTGATCGTAAATAATAGTTTTTTTTTACTAGAATGAGTGTTTATAAAAATAAATATAGGTGATTATTCTGTGTTTTTGGCTTTTCTACTCGACTTATAGCTCGCCTGGTTCCCGCAAAATCGATCAAAACGTAAAATACCATAAAAGTACCACGTTGAAACCCACGTGCGGCAGCTTCTTAGTTTGTCGGCTGCGAGCGAACCGAAACAGACAACAATCCGAGGCCGCAAACCCATAATCCGAGACTAAAGGACAAGGTGCAAACTCGAAATTGTTTAGTTTTTAAGTCGGTTATCTGTTACAAAAATAATAAAAACCCGTTATTTTAATTAAACTACAAGTGAATAAAACATTGACCAAGACCGGGATTTGAACCCAGGACCTTTACCATTCCGTGGTAACGCTCTACCGACCGAGGTACCCCGATCACTCCAGATATTCGATCACTAATATCCGGATCTGCAAATATGGAGTGATCAGGGTAGCTCAGTGGGTAGAGCGTTACCACGGTAAAGGTCCTAGGTTCAAAGTCCGGTTTTGGTCCATGTTTTTTTACTTGTAATTTTATTAAATTAACCCGTGCTGAGGAAGCGTGTAAGCTGGTAAATTATTAAAAATTAAAACTAATAAGAACCGTTATGTTTATCATTAAAAAAGGAAATACTTTGTTCCATGAATTTTTTTTATAAATTAGTTAGCTGTTTTCGAGTTATTTTAAATTACAAGTTTTAAACCGCCCCCATTTTATTATATGAAAAACTTTTTCATTTACACAAGTGCTTTTCATTTACACTTCATAAATCAAACACATACAACAATCGAACGACGTGAAATCTGAAACTAAACAATTTTACCAGGCATAAAATGAAACTAATATTTCCTCAAATGTCCGCAACAATAACATGAAAATCAGTTTCAAAGGAACTATATTTAATGAATATTTTTGGTTTTTATTACGCCCGTAATCTTGTCGGTTTAGTGTTAATAAAATAAATTTATCGGCCACTCACACATTCTGGGGGGAGTAAAAACGCCATAACCATACGTCTGCTATCTGAAGGTTTTAAATAACGTTTTATGGCTGTTAAATTGATATTGTGTCCAATATTTGGCTTTTATTATTCTCTTGTCCCACAGACCTGCCCTTCTTGATATTATGTGGTATTTAATGCTTTAAACTTAACTTTTTTCAACCTGCATGGCTTGTTTAATTTGATTTCAATTCTAATGGTGTATTTTATTGGAACGAATTTCCTTATCCCGGGTCGCCTTATGAGTTAACAATTATAAAATGTAATGCGTAACGAAAAATGTGTTATTAATGTTATTATTGGTTGCTATAGCTATGACAAATATAAAACACTAGTAACGAAAAAGCGTTACCAAACCTTTTATTTTTTATATTTATAGCCAAATTGAGTAGAAATTACTTTATTTTTGAATCTTTCTATGTAATAGGCTAATCACTAATATTTTAAAGCGGACGTACATGTGCGTCCATAGCACATAGGTTTAAAATAGGTGTGCGAAGCATGCAATGCTCTGTGTATTGAAAATTCTCCCAACACGGGGGTTGGCGTGCGAAACACGCAATGCATTATGTACTGAAAATAGTCCCATCCCAATATGGGAGTTGGCGTGCGAAACACGCAATGCATTGTGTATTGAAAATACTATCAACATAGGAGTTTACGTGCTATGCACTGTTGTTGTCTAATAATATATTGGATTTTTCTGCACAATTTATTTTTTACACAACCTTATAGCCCGTCCAGTTCCCCCAAAATCTATCAAAACGTAAAATAACGGATCAAATCCAAGGAAGTGAGTTTGCACACAGTCGGGGAGATTCTTTCTTTGTGTGTCGTACAAGCATTCAGCTGAAGCGCCTCTGTGAACGGACCAATTTCCCAAACAGGGGTTGAAATTTCCAACTTACTCTAGCTCCTCACCCTTTTGTCTTAAATTCAAAAACAGCAAATTAAATATATAGTAAACTTTGTTTTCTTTAATTTTGTGAAGGATGGTCTTTTCGATAAAATGCATAGTTTCGGTGTTACGGGTAACACACTGAAAAAAGTGCGAAATTTCGGCCACAAACTTCAAATTCGTTGTCAGCACCCGAAACCAAAAATACACATAGAACCGCAAAGAAACAGACTGTTTGAATTTGGTTCACGAGATTGGATTTTTCGCTACCCTTTCACTTTGCTTTCAAATAGATTTCGTAATTTTTTTTTTTATTTTCTTAGATGTAGGAGTCGACTTAAAGTTTACGAAATCGATTTGGATGCAATATATTAGGTGACGCACTTTGAAATATTTTTTTGTCTCATGAAATTTTTTCTAAAAACTCTTCTTTTTCGAGATATTAACAACTTTATGTGGATTTATTCAACACGTTTATGTCCGCTATTTTATTTTGGGTGGTCCGATTTTTATTTTCTTTGTGTTATTTTCTTAGTCTTAAATATACTTTTAAAATGAGGCATCATATGACCATACTTCCCATTTAAAATTTTTGAGTTGCCCCTCAAAATCCCCCATTTTTAAGGGACACTCAATATTTCCTATTGCTTCAAAAGATACTTTGGGCTAAGTTAGTATCGTTCCCCAAAGGATATTTGTTTGTTTTAACAAACACAAAAGTTAAAGGGAGAGGGGGGACACTTTTAAGGCACCTGGTATTTGAGTATTTGAGTGAAGGTAGAAAGTGATCAGTCATAGTAAATATTGCCGTTGGAAGGTGATACAAATAGTAAGCTCTCGATTGAGGGTGGAATATGTAAATAGTTTTTTCCTCATTATAAAATGTAAGCATATCAATGACAGAGGTTCCAACTGTGCAGAGTATACGAATTAATTTAACCACTACGCCACTCTACTCTCCATCATAACGGACCGCCGCAAATTAACGTTCGTATGAAATAAAGTTGCTTTTAAAATGTCGTTCGACAAAATGAAAAAGGTAGCAATTGCACTGTCCAAACACAATAACATTTCCAATAAAGTTATTGCAGTTTATTGGTGTAATTTCAGCTTTTATTGCGTCCGTAAAACTAAAACTTTTTAAACTAAATAAAATCCTGTTTACTAAACCAGTTTCTCTATACATAGACTTTGTATT